>PRKT01000261.1:300704-350344 GCA_003671525.1 Saccostrea glomerata | reverse complement strand
TTTGGGCCCAAAACTAGCCCCAGAGGTCATGATTTGAACAAGCTTGAATCTTCACTAACTGAGGATGATTCCACATAAGTTTCGTCTTTCCTGGCCCAAAGGTTCTTGAGAAGAAAATGTTTAAAGTTTTTCCTATATATTCCTATTAAAACTTTGGTCGGCCATTTTGGCCCCACCCTAGCCCCAGGGGTCATGATTTGAACAAACTTGAATCTGCACTACCTGAGGATAATTTCATCTAAGTTTCATATTTCCTTTCTCAATGATTCTTAAGAAGAATATTTTTAAAAGATTTTTCCTATATATTCCTATGTAAAACTTTGGTTGGCCATTTTGGCCCCACCCTAGCCCCGGGGGTCATGATTTGAACAAACTTGAATCCACACTACCTGAGGATGATTCCACATGAGTTTCTTTCCTGATCCAGTGGTTCTTAAGAAGAAGATTTTTAAAGATTTTTCCTATATATTCCTATGTAAAACTTTGGTCGGCCATTTTGGCCACACAAAATATAGTTCCTGGCTTAATCCCACTTGAATGGAATTTAATCGCGTTTTTTTTCAATGAATGTAGTTCATTTTGCATTGTAGAATGCAGACTAAATTTAGAATTTAAAAATGATGCAGAGTTTAAGAAATAAGGGTCTAGACCAAAATCTGCGCAAAAGCTCGGGATCGAACCTCGTTAAATCCCACTGCAGTACGTTAAACTGATTGAGACCGTACAAACCTAGGTTCTGTGTCGCAGTATTCATGTGCTGGCACGAAAAAAGATCCCCTACTGCTCAGTGGCTCATAGGGTCGACAACAGGTATAAATTTGCAGCTCTCAATCGACAAGTGGTGGCGTCTTGATTTGAGTATATACAAGTAGCAAACAAAGAGGAATTTACCAGTACTCTCTGTTTAATAAAACTGAGTGAGTGAGGAATACTTTTTTTTTTGATATTTGAACATGAGATATATTTTACGGAGGCAGAGACCTTGCACGTCGTACACGTCATTTTGTTAGTTTACAAACGTAATAGAAGCGTAATATGAAATGTTTATTCATCAAACAAATTTTACTATTCAAATAAGTATACATGCTAGTTGAAATATTTGGTTCTCCAAATACTTTTTTGTGAATCTGAAATATCTCTGATGATATAACATACCTGATCAAATCCTTGCTCTACCTTTAGATGGGGTGGAAACAGCTGATGATGCAGACGTTTATGGTCTATTGATTTCTTTATGCCATACTTAAACCAAAGTGTTTCAATTGTCACCTAATAATATAAATGATGCCACTTTTTAAAATTTTAGTAATTAGAAGAAGAAAAAAATCAACACAAAGCTTACATTGTTAAAAGTATTTAGACGAAAATCGAATATTTTATGCATGACTTCCTTTAACTTAACAGCGTACTGGCTACAATAAACCTGATACTGGTGAAGAAAATTATAACCTTGGCATGTCTTCATTTAGATGAAAAACGGTTTTCCCCCAAAATAAACGATACATCATGTACAGCATAGGCAGAGAAACTAACAGTGTGTACAAAATGAATGCAGATAATCTCAAAGAGATTTGTCGAGCCAAAATCTTTGCACTGACTGCTCTTTTAATCTTAGACCAATGCCAATGATTAGGGAAATTATATACTTCCTGCCAGCTTCAAATTTTCGCTTGGAAAATGTATTCAAACATCCAACACCGAAGAGTTCCAGTCAAGGTCAGAATATTTCAAATACTTTGAACTATAAACGACAAAAATAATGTCTAGACGAACATTTTTCTAGACGCCTTTGAATTACAGAATTCTTCATTATACAAAACATTACGCATGAAACTGATAAGAAAGCAAACTTTGCTAAGGAATTCGAAAGAAACTTCGGCGTCGGAAGTTTAAATGAAGGATATGGAGATAACGGACAGTATACAATATCAAAGTTCATAAAACAATACAAAATGGGAGCAGAGCAAACACAGACCTCCAAAACATCAGAGGTGGGATCAGGTGCCATGGAGGAGTGAGCATCCCCTGCTGACCGATCACACCCGCCGTGTGCTCCTTGTCATGATCAGGAAATAACGAAAAAATTGTGTATAAGGGTCATTATCAAAATATGCAGACTTTTGAAAAAAGTAAAACTCGAGAAAATTATTACTGAAAAAATTACTTTAATTGTCAAAAACACATTAAACAAACATTGAACTATAACATATATTAATTTGCAAACACTGGAATATACCAACTGGGAGATAATTAAAATAAAAATTCATGAACTGCAAAATTTTGTCAGTGGTGTAACAATCACAAAGCCTTGGAAAAATTCTCAAATAAAATAATGCTTCTATTTAAAAAATTTTGGACATAAATTTAACATCATCAAACTTCAATTGAAGTGGTCAGAATAAAAGAACAGATAATATTTGACTCATTTACATTGTGACCAACATCACATTTGAGACAAAGTATTGATTTCACCCTAACAAATGTTCAATTTCATCAATTATAACAACAACTGGGAGAATGTTTTGAGATTTATTTAAAAAGTATACATGGCTACAATTGCACAGGTCTTTTAACATATACAGATTTCACTGACAGTTAATTTTATTTTTGTAAAAATGTACTTGTTACACCACTGATATTTATGTTTCACCACTGACATGAAAGTTACACCACTGACCCAGTGATAATAAATCGGGTAATTGTGTTTCAAATGATAAAAAAATGAAGTAATTTCTATTTTGAATTACATAAAAAAGATTATAACTTTCCTCTTAAATTAATTTTTTGAAGCACAATTCTTTCATAATCAAAATAAGATACATTGTTACACCACTGACAGAAAAATGGTAAACATGTAGATTTGTTCACATGAATTCACTAATTCTTCGTGGTTATCTTTTTCACTATCTGCAACCATACACTTTCATCCACCATGTAACGAGTTTCCACTTTCTTTGGCTCATTAATCTCACAAACAACATCATCAATACTATACCAACACTCGTCAACCACGCATTTTGGCCAATAAAATTGAGATTTTTCCAATTCTCTCCCAACTTTATGCATACAACGCACATACACTTCCTCTTTATCTATATCTTTGACTAAACCTGGGTAAGGTTGACCATTGTACAATACAACAACATACATATTTAGCAAATTTTCTGGTTCCAACTCTGTTTCATTCATCAATGGCGTATTCTGCGCTACACATTCTTCTTTTTGTTCTGATGAACAACATGCTCTCGTTCCGTCATCATTCTCTTTGACATTTGTATTCTCCACCTCTTGGTTAGCCATTTTTCCCCTTTTGTCTTCTTCATCTTGTTCCTTTGCTTCTTCTGCCAGCTTCTTTTCCCTTTCACGTTTTCTTTGGTACATCAGTCTCCATCTCTGTATTTCAATTTGTGCCGGTGCTTTTGTTACTTCTATGGGAAGGACTGGGACAAAATGATTCGGTATCCAGTTTCGGTCTCTCACGTCCTTCCTTGTTGATGTCCACATAATGTATTGTATTGCCTCACTGGAAACTTGTCGTGGCATTATCAAACGATGTAAATCTTTTCGGACATTTACATTTCCTCTTTGAGGATAAACTGAAAAGATAGGATTTTCAAGAACGCTTGATAATGCAAAGATCTGCTAAATGCCCATGTACCTCTTGTCATTGCAGGCATCAATCACTTCATTCTGATATATTTCAGTCACGGTTTCTTTTTTGAGAAGAATTCCTGGGACATACTTTTCTGAATACATTGCGAAAGCAACTGATAAATCATTTATGGTGCCATTATCAGTAAGTCCTGTACGGAGATGTTCATTTGACAAGTATAAATCTTTGTGAATGGCTAATTCAAATACAATTCGAACTCTCATCTCCTTGCCATAATTCTCGTGTCCAAATGCCAAAACGCTTCCTGTATATGGTAAGCAGTTCCCATCACCAATCACAACAACTGGATAAATAATTGAGCTTTGTTCAACATCTGCTGGATAGAGGTTCAAAGCATCTTCATCTACAGTCAATCCAGTGCTCAAAATAGAAGGTGTTGTCTTAGGGATTCCATATGCAGCCAATTTGTGTTGATGATCTAAGCAGAATTTGTGTATCTCTTTAAATGTTTTCAAATTTCTTAGACTGCATAACAAGTCCTCGAAAAAAGCTGCTCTAACATCACCATTTTCCGATTCATATCTATTAGATACACTTGCTTGAGTTGCTTCGATATCATCAGCCTCTATCTTGTGTGTCTTTGGAACCAGTGGATCTTTTTTTGCTTCCTTGATTTGTTGTTTGGTAGATTTCTGATCTGTCTTGAACAAGAACTTTTTTAATGTATGACCTTGATGTTCATTTCCTGTGGTACATGAACAACTGACATCTCTGCAATATATTTCTCCAAATTGCTCTGTGATTATCTGGTGCAATCTCATCGTATTTGGTACTGGTTTTAGGAGTGGCATGGTGTCTTTAAGTAAGTTGACTTCTTTCTGGGGGACATAATAAAGCGATATGTTTAATTTTTCACTGTCCAGTGTCTGAAGAAAAGATTCTGCGTTGGGAATATCATGCCCTTGTAGAACCTTGGTATTGGCAGTCCTTTTAAGTACCCCACCAATCCCGTCAGGTGCTCCTTTGCCATGACCAGATTCATGGAAATTCCAGGTTGCATATTTAATTCCTCTTATAGCAAGTTGTGTTGAAAAGAGGTAAAAGTTGCCCTTTTGTTTGTACTGTGTGGCAGGACCATCGCTGAATATATGAAGGGTGTCAAGTTCTTCATTTTCTCTCTGCATTTCATCTAAAACGGGATTAAGATAAGCCCACACAGCACATGGGCTGTGATCCATGCTTTCAGAGACGGTGCAGAATGATTTTACTTTGGCATCTTTTCCATTGTATGAAATACCAGTGTGGAGTGTAATCTGAGCATGAGACGCCCCAAAGTGCATGCTCTGAATTTCCTTTCCTAGTTTGGTTTGATAGTTTTCAGCAAAATCTATATGGATAAATCCTTCATTTTGCTTCAGATTCTCTTTCTGCTTTCTATAGTGAGTCAACTGGTTCCAGATATTGAAGGAATGTTGTTTATATCTAACCATTTGGTCAATGAATCCTTCTGTAAGGTCTCCTAATGTACCTCTTATTTCTTCCTTAGCAGTTATTACAACAGTTTTCTTTTCTCCTCTCACCAATTTTCCTCTCTTTTTGTAACCCACTGTTTCCAGGTAACTGTTTCATTGTAGTCCACCTTTATACCATCTCTAAAATGACTCATGTTTATTTCACTGCATTTTGGGCATTTGCTATACATGCACATCATGTTTTCAGTATCACAGGAAACTCTTTCTACCAATAGATGCAAATTGCACGTATCTATGATGGCTCTTCTCAGTAAGGTGTCTGCCATGAGCTGTGTGTTTTCATGTATTTTACATGCACATGTGTCTCTATCTGATTCTTAGGGGCAATGACCCAGAAGGGTCTTCGTCTACAGAATGAGCTGTAGCTAATTTTTTCTTTTGTTTCGGCGACATATCTGCTATATAATTCCTGTAGACTTGCAGTCAACAAGCGCTTTTGTTTCTTCATCTTACGGACAGTAATTGTCTGCTTTATCCCTGGTGTCATTCGGCTGTTGTCATCTCTTTCAAAGAAACTTGGTATATCTTTATCAAGTCTTTTTCTTTTGGTCAAAAGATTCTGTCGATATTTTGATGCAGCATTTTGCATTCCAATGCATTTTCTTGTTTTTTTGCTTAGTCCATATTTTCTCAGGACAGATGCAGATGCCATTTCAGTTAAAGTCTGCTTGAATTTATTGCTACTTTGTTTGTATTTCTGTTTCAATGCTTCTTTCATTGCAAAATGAAATAACAAAGTTCTCTTAACATTTTGCTTTCGTTTTTTATCTTCGCTTGTTTTCGTTCTCATTTTAAATCCCCTTAAATGGCGTTTTGTTTTGGTTCTTGGTGTCTCAACCTTTTCTTTGTGTTTTTCTTTCTCTCGGAGCCATCTTTTCAAATACTTTGTCGTCTTTTTCCTTTCTTTTTGAAGCTCCTCCCTGAGCTTCTCGTTGTCTCTGTAACATTTTGCTTTGTACGTTCCCTCCGTTTACTACTGTGAAGGTCCCGGCTCAGGTGTTTGTGGCGGGGAGAGAAAACAAGGTGCCCTCTTGATTTTTTGTCTGTGACGTTTTTGTTGTTCCCTCCACCGTTTTCTTTGACAACGTTTAGATCTATCTGATAGATCACTCACAAGTTTCCGTTTACCACTTGCAACGTCTTGTAGATATTTCTCTCTTTTCTTCCGCAAATACTCTGATCGTCTTGTTACATCATTGTCTCTTTTTTGTCGAAATTTTCGTTGCCGCTCGGCATTTGTTAATGCCATTGTGACAGTTACCTGAAAACGTTTGAAAGATATTATAACATAAATAATAAAATGATTGCTAAAATTGGTTCTTTGTGTGAGTGGATGTGTGCAGGTGTTTGGTTGTTGAAAAACAAAAAAAGTATATTTAATCCTTTATTATAAATCATTTGTTTTTACTTTCATCATTTATTCATGTATTATAAACAAAATAATGGAGCAAACTGTTTAATATCAATTGTGAAACAACCATTGTCAGTGGTGTAACACTTCTCATTTTCTAGATTAAAAATAAAATCATTATATCAATAGTCAAGCTCTGAATATTCTAAATTTGTCTAAATTAAAAAATGGATCTATGTCAACTCTTAACATGTTCTGAATATAAATGAAATGAAAGAAAAAGCAAAATTATAAAATAATGTCATGTGGTGTAACAAATTTTGTCAGTGGTGTAACACTTCTCATTTTCTAGATTAAAAATAAAATAATTTTATCAATAGTCAAGCTCTAGATATTCTAAATTTGTATAAATTATGAAATTGATCTATGTCAACTCTTAAAATGTTCTGAATATAAATAAAATGCAAGAAAAAGCAAAATTATGAAATAATGTCATGTGGTGTAACAAATTTTGTCAGTGGTGTAACACTCCTCATTTTCTGGATTAAAAATTAAATAATTATATCATTAGTCAAGCTCTAGATATTCTAAATTTGTCTAAATTATGAACAATTAGCACTAGTTACATGTTACATGTACCACACTTCACAATTTTTCTGTCTTTATATAAAATTTAGAAAGAAAGAACAATCAAATAAATTTTAACTTCGCAGTAGCATTTAGGTAGCGTAATGTTGTAATTAAAAAAAAAATTTTTTTTTACATATTTGGTACATGTAACTAGAGATATATCGTTTATGCTGAAATCTTGACCTATCGAGAGCAATGTTTAAATTAAAATAATTTTCAAATGAATTCTACAGGCTTATCAAATGACTCTTGCATGGATTACCAGTAAATATTTTGTTTGAGAAAATAATTGTTTCCAAAAAAAAAAAAAAATAAAAATAAATGGATGTTGCCCGCTGTTCAGGTTTCCCCCTGGTGTCATAGAAAAGTGAAATGTAAAACAAACACTCACTCATAATACTATACACCACTGATGAATCCATAATATATATAACTATTAAATAATTATTAATAATTAAAAGAGACAATGAGATAAAAATAATGTGTATGGAAAAATATCAAATATTATACAACTATTAATCATCGTAGTAAAATTACAGAAGAAAATCATTTAATGTTCACTCTGAAAACGTTTGACGTTGTTGAAAAACACGACGTCATTATTAACCTGTTAAAGTATATTTGATAAAAATGAAGAAAAAACCTACTTACAGTAGACGTAGGATTATAAAAATTCACATTTGACAACTTCTAACCTTACTCTATCAGAATCCATGAAAAACTCAAAATGCATAAAAATTGCCGTAAGGACCCTTTTCACATGGGCGCAATCAAGTGAGTTAGAGCAAGTGCACTCATAGCAGAAGCAGTTGCGTCTATAGTCCTATGAACGCAGTTAATGGCTATACATGTTCATAGAGGGAGAGAGCAGTGGATATGCAAATATACAGTTATAAAAACGGAATCAAATATGGCTGACCCGATTGAATCAGAGGCTAATCGAAGGTGAAAATGGAGCTGATCTCTCGAAACATATGCTCAACGGTCCCTTAAATATTGTGAGGATGACCAAAAGCACTTATATTTTTAAACGTTCATGACGTTGCTCTAACTAAATAGCTGATAGAGTGTAACAGATGACAAGTCCTGAAAATTAAGGTAATACACGAAAATGCATGGAAAAAATGGTGTAGGGTTAACGACGGAGACCTAATTCTCAGAAGTTCGAATATTTTTTCTAAGTTTTAATGAAGTAAGGTATATGATTAATTCATGACAATAAAGGACAACATTCTGCCTTTCAACTGGCAAAGCTTTTTCATGGTTTTTGAAAATAAAAATCGAAGTTTTTAGAGTTTTAAGCGAGGCACCGGGGAATTAATGACGGCTCGTTAGTGAGAACGCGGCGAGATCTCCACTGAACGCCGTAGGGTCGCGTAGGGTCTCCTAGAACGCCAGGGGACGGCGATCACTTTGGGCATGCACAAAGTACGCGCCGTGTGATCGCGGTCTGATAAGAACGCAGTAGAAACGTAGTATGATCGCCGTAGCAGCGCGGTGAGATCTCCAACAACGTAGTGGGAGCTCCGTACGAACGCCGTGAAGACGCACATGATCGCGGCACGAACGCAGTGATACAATGAAGCGCATTGAAGTGGTAAAATTTTCCATTTGGTTGAAACGTTCTGAGTCATGCTTTGACCGTCAATTATAACATAACGACACGCCCATTTCTTTAGAAACGAGAAAGAAATATTCGTCGTAATGTTTTAGGGCACCCCATTTTCCGCGACAAACAACATGAGTTACACTAAATTGAAGATTTTTGAATTTCCGCTTCAATGCGCTTCATCGTAGTAGACTGCGCTTCCACGGAGACCTCACGGAGATGTCGCGGAGTCCTTGGAGATGTCACTGCGTTTCTATCGCGTTCTTACGGCGCTTATAATGAGATTTATCGTCTTGTGATTTTTTCGACTGCGACTACACGGCGACAGCACGGAGTTGTCACTGAGATCATTGCGCTCCCATGGCGTCTCTACAGCGTCCGTTTGCGATCACAATGCGCTTTCATGGCGTTGTTAGAGCGTTGTCAGCCAGCTCACAAAACAAGAGCAATGGGATCATATTTGATCAGCAATAATTCCAACGTATTTGTTGCACTAAGAGCATTTAAGTGAAAAAAATGGAAGATAAATTACACCAGAACTTGTTCTGTTGTTTCAATTAAATTTTGTAGAAAACTTTTCAGTGTGTTTATTAATTTTTCTTTTTTACATTCACAATAAAGTCAAAAAAATCTAACAACACATCTGAACCAATAATTGAAAAAAAAAAGCAGTTTAATAATAAAACTATTAATAATTTAGTACTGAATTATTAAAATAGAACATTTTTTAATTATTAAGAATATCTATTAGAAGTCTTTTCATCGTGTAACTTGAATCTTTAAACAAAAATGTTTTACATTCCTTCTGAATATATATCAATGAGTATAGGACGCATCGTAAACGTATTGTGAAAGCAGCCAGCGCAGTGAGAACGCCGTGGACACGAAATATAACACATGCTTTTTGAGGACAGAAAACGGGCTTTGACTGACCACGTGTTGCTGCTGAAAACAAATACCGTACAGGTAAACAATCATTCAATGTGATTTATGTACTCCGAGTTTCATATGTAAATCAGTATTGATTTCAATGATCCAATCGATAAGTAAAATGATAACTACCGGGTAGCACAAAATTTTTTAGCACGCCCCATCAATTAAGCAAACTGTCACGCTGTTTGTGAAATGATAATATGTACAAATTCATTGCAATGCGTGTTTTACAGAAGCTGGAACGCTCTAAGTATCTCATAACTTTAAAAATCTCCATTACAGTGTAAGTCATGTTGCTTTTCGCAAAAAGTGGGGTGTCCTAAAACATGACGACGAATATTTCTTGTTCGTTTCTAAAGAAATGGGCGTGTCATTCTGTTATACTTGACGTTCAAAACATGACTTAGAAGTTTCATCCAAACGGAAAATTTTACCACTTCAATGCGCTTCATTGTACCAGACATTCAGTGTAATCAACTTCACACAGGGTACAAGGCGGTCATGCCAAGAAAACCTTAGCATTCTCTCCGTATAGCAAACTCAATAAAAGCCGAATTAACATTAATCTGTGATTCTTCCCCTGGGAGACGTGCGGAAGAAATTAATGTCTGCAGTTTTGAGGGAGGGATCTTAAAATTTACTGGGTTAGAATTATAGGTAGAATATTAGTTATTTAGAAGCCTTTGCCCCCCCCCCCTTGTCTTTTTCGGGTGGTGGGGAGGGGGTTGAAATTAATCATAGTAAAGTAATTCTTCAATAAAATAAGCTGCCTTTCAATTTTCTTCTACGTAATTCAATTTCAAAATTTTTTTTCTCAGTACAAATTAATTGTCATCGGGTAGTTGTGGAAGTACCGCGTCGAAATATAAATAAAAGAGTACCAAATTTCCGGAAGTTTACATCATTTCCTGGTTGAACAAGATGGAGACGAGTACTGAATGGGTAGACGTTACCCGATTGGCTATGTGTATATTTTCATTTTAAAATGAATATTTTCTTTTGATTGTTTTTTTCTTATTTTCTTCAGTCCAATATTTTTTTTAAAATAAACGTATTTTGTAAATAAAGATATTTGACAGTAACTTTTTAGGGTATTTGTACTACTTCCTGGGGTAGAAGTTTATTTTTTCCTTAACTAAGAAAGCTTAAAACCTAGGATCCACCCCCAGAAGTCTGCTGCCGTAAATTGTCTTGCTGGCGGTTAGGGAATATGGGTGATTTGCATCAATTACACTTTTATTGACTCCATCGCTGTCGAAATCGGACGAGATTTCTTGGCATGGCGGAGCGGCGGATCAATTGTAATAATTATATTGTTTTGAAATGATAATTCCTGGTTAAAGTTTAGAATTTATTCAAGTCCAAAAGTACAAAATCAAAATTTACATTTTTACACAAAAATTCCTAAAGTGAGAGTGAATTACAAACAAACTCAGGCACGTCTCATCCTTGACAACTCCTCCCACATTTCATAAATGAACCAATGAAACAAGTTAAAAGACAGTAGTAAAGTTTGGGGAAAGCTCAATGACATTAATTTATAACACAGGAAACAATTTGAGTAAGCATAACAAATTCAAAGAAACACCAGTCTAAGATCTGACCATAAACCTGATAACAATTATGAGCTAATAGCATCGATACCGTGGGATGGAGAGAGAGATGTCAAGTTTGAGAAATTACAAACACGTGCAGCAGTGCTCTTTCTGAAGATCAAATAAAACAATTAATTTTCAATTACAAATTCCCAGTACATCAATTATAATATTTAAACAATACCTAAATCATAAGTACATCTAAGAAACTAACAAATTGTCTTTATCAAAAATATGAATTTATACGCATGTATATAACATCCGCCCCCTAAAAAAAATTGGCATACAATTTTAAACATAAAACAATAAAGACAATCATAAAATACGCACACAAAAGAAATGCTATACAAAATGATAATGAAGAAAATATAATACATGTACAAGAAGAAAAATACATTCTAGTAATGAAATCAGAAGTGAATAAAATGTTTTTGAAGCATGTATTCACCATTCATTGGTACCATCAAACACTCGCACATTTATACGAACATAATATTCAAATCAGAGTGCATCATAAGAACTCATAACTTGCGCTGCAATGCATAGTAAAAAAAAATGTAAACAACAAATTCTCGAATATGGTTGTTCAAAGTATAACCTGTATGGAATAACACATCCTCGGTTAGAATAAATCATACCACTTTCAAATAAAGATAAAACAATATTCAATTACGTAATTGCATAAGGTATAACCCTGACGGAATAAAACATCCTTGGTTAGAAAAAGCAATTAATATATCAATCCAACACAAAATTTTCATGTTACACAATGTATGCCACAAATACTGCATACTACTACTATATAGAGTTGCATAAGGTATAACCCTGACGGAATAAAACATCCTTGGTTAGAAAAGCAATTACAATATCAAACCAATACAAAATTTTCATATCACACGCTGTATGCCACAAATATCGCATACTAGTAATTCCTACCTTCTCAATTTCTACCGTTTTCAACAATATGTATAAGCTGTAATACTTGTGGAATAAAACATCCGTAATTACATAAACATACATATGAAACACTGTAAATTAATACAGATCAAAAAGTATCAAACAAACATATTATGCAAACAAAAAAATAAAATATATCAACAGTATACACAAATGTAACATGCATTTTTTTCAATGATTTTCCGTTTTTACATTTTTTTTTCAAGTGTTCATAATCATTTTAATACATTGTATAAAGACGTCATAAGTTAGGTGGCGATCGCGTGTCGATAGCACGTTTGGCTTAATTTCGCATTGGGCTTCTTTCCACCATTACTGTTCCAATTGCACACTCGTTGAATGTGTCCTTCACTCGAACAACTGTGGCACATACGGACATTCGCGCGGTCTTGATTGTAATTCTGCATCGCTCTTGGACGGTCGCGACTCGGAGCCTCCAGTCTGTCCAGCCTGTCAATAATCGACTTAATCATCTGGAAGAGTTGTTCATCTCGACCACGATTAGGCTTCTCCTCGATACGGACTGCAGCTACAGTGTTAGGGTGGCTCGTCCTGTATCCATACGCCTCACCAAGTTTGGCTTGTTGTAAAGCATCCTCCCAATCATCCATGTTCAAATCTGTTGGTGCTGGAGACACATAATTTTCTGGTCTATACATTTTTGTCAGTTTATGTAGTCCGAATAAAAAGAAAAGGTGAATACAATAGATCCAAAGTTAAGTCCAAAATCACTAATGAAATTTTAGATTCTCCACCATGTAATAATTATATTGTTTTGTAATGATAATTCCTGGTTAAAGTTTAGAATTTATTCAAGTCCAAAAGTACAAAATCAAAATTCACATTTTTACACAAAAATTCCTAAAGTGAGAGTGAATTACAAACAAACTCAGGCACGTCTCATCTTTGACAACTCCTCCCACATTTCATAAATGAACCAATGAAACAAGTTAAAAGACAGTAGTAAAGTTTGGGGAAAGCTCAATGACATTAATTTATAACACAGGAAACAATTTGAGTAAGCATAACAAATTCAAAGAAACACCAGTCTAAGATCTGACCATAAACCTGATAACAATTATGAGCTAATAGCATCGATACCGTGGGATGGAGAGAGAGATGTCAAGTTTGAGAAATTACAAACACGTGCAGCAGTGCTCTTTCTGAAGATCAAATAAAACAATTAATTTTCAATTACAAATTCCCAGTACATCAATTATAATATTTAAACAATACCTAAATCATAAGTACATATGAGAAACTAACAAATTGTCTTTATCAAAAATATGTATTTATACGCATGTATATAACACAATCTGTGCCCGCGGATTTAGAGTTTGGATTCGAGACTCGAGTATGTCAGCAGCTTTACTTTTACCGGACAACACTGGCGATGTAACAAAATGTTCCATTTGCTTTGAAACATTTAAAACTCCACGTACGCTACCGTGTTCACACACATTTTGTCATGGAACATTGTATCTTCTTGTGAAAGTAAGGCGGGCCCTGTGGGATTTCATTGTCCTCTGTGCCGGGAGTTTACGCCAGCTCCAAATTTATCCGCAAATCCCAGTGAATGGTGTAAATATTTCGGAATTAATCAAGTGTTAGTTGAATTTTCCAAGCAAACGGAGCGTAGAAAGTTATGTGATGCCTGCAAAAGAGGAAATGAGGAGGAAGATGCAAAGGGATTTTGTTTGTCGTGTAACGAGGCCCTTTGTGAAAACTGTACAAAGTGTCATAAAATCCATCGCATGTCAATTGATCACAAAATTTGCGATTTAACTGACATCAAAGCTGTCAGTGAGATTTCGAATTTTAAAAATAATAATTATACAACACACAAAAACAGACCAGTGGAGCTTTATTGCAATGACCACGATCATGTTTGCTGCACAATGTGTGTTAGTACTGATCACCGCAAATGTGACAGCGTGGAAACTATTGAACAGAAAGCAGAGAAGATAAGAAAAAGTGGAGCATTTGAAGTTCTATATAAAGAAATCGAAGGTATTGAAAACCAACTTTGTAAGACTAAAGAAAAACAGGAGAAAAACATTACCCAGATCGAAGATGCAGCTGATAAGATAACAACAGAGATTCAAAACATGAAGGCTAAACTTGTTCAGCATTTAGAAAAGCTTGAGAGTGAGTGTCTAGATCAAGTATCAAAATACTCCAAGGAGGGTAAAGAAAAAATGTCCAGAAATGTCGAATCGGTAAGTGATAGATGCCAACTGATGCACTGCTGTTTAAAGGAATTAGAAAAGGTCAGAGGTCGCAATGGCGCTGATGTCGAGTTTGTTATGGAGTTCCGAAACAGTTAACAAAAACTTGAACACATTAGAAATTCTGGAACTGTTTCACTGTATGGCAGTTTAGAATCCGCTGTAAGGCTTGAGTTGGGGGCATTACAAAATGCTTCAAAGTTTGCGAACGTAAAATTTGATATAACAGAGGAAAGGGAGGGAATAATTACGAAAACACTCGAATTAAAATCGTATTTACAGATGAAGGAAAGGACGGTTGATATTCGAAGCATCGTATTTTTATCTGACACCTAGTGGCCAGATTTTGATGTATTCTTTCAACAGTGCTAGTTACGATTTGAAGCTGGAACATGGAGTAAATATTGGAAATTCGTTTGATATAGTCGTCTTAAATAAAATTCTATACTTGTCTTTAGGAAGCGAATTAACAGCAAGGTATGTTGATGGACATGTGGAAAAGTCATATGTTTCTCCTGAGAAAAAATATTTTGGATTGGCTGTGCACAGTGGTTTTCTTTATGTAGCTTGTTTCAAGTCAATTGACAAGTTGAACACGGAATTCAAGAAAATAAAGACGTATCCAACATCAGATGGCGTCCGATATGTTGTGGTCACGACAAAGGGGCATATTGTATATAGTAACTCCATTACAAGAAAGGTGACAGCTATATACGACCAGGGGAATGAAATATGGACATACAGCAACCTTAGTCTCAGGCGCCCATACGGCTTGGACAAGGATTCTCTGGACAATATCTATGTGGCCGGTTACGACAGTAACAATGTACACGTACTGACCAGTGGTGGAACTCTCATCAAAATCATTGAAGATGTGAAAAACCCAGTCTTCTTCAGGTTGGATGAAAAGAGAAACATTTGCTTTGTGTGTAACTCGCATAAATCTATCAGCATATATAAATGGAATTAAAAGAGAAACCATGTAATTTCTAGTCTATGTTTTCATTTTAATCGTATATTCATATCGTTATTTTGAATCATGTATTTTTTTGAAGGGGGTATGGGGATGTGTTTTTACAGACTTAATTTCGTGGGCTTTTCTTCTACCTCGAAAATGCATAATTTAAAATAACGATTTAATCAAGTTGGAAATGCAAGCTTTAAGGTTAGTTAGAAATGTCATCTTTAAATTTGGAAAAACCCAACTTTAAGGAGGCTAGGGGTCAACAAATTAACCACCAGATATAACTTTTTTTTAAGATATGATATCTTAAGCTGTCAACTATCACTTGGCAAAGGAAATTTTCATAAATTTTAGTTTTAAGCGTTGATCATTTTATAATATCTTTATATGGAGCTCTTCTTCCAAAGGAGATCAAAATAGTCTTAAAATGGTCACAACCACCCAGCCCCTTTAAAGATGGAAGTACCAAAAAGAAGGCAATTTGTATGGGTCCATTAAAAATCAAATTCAGCGAGGGGGAGAGTAAACCATTAAACTAAAACTCTTCAACTGGTCAACAATAAGAAATTATATGTAATTTTAATAAAAGGGTAGTCCAGTCCCTATCCATCCTAAATTTTACCTTTCGGCAATTTTATTTACGAAGAGTATGTGTGCTTTTGTGAAGTTTTTTCTTTGTTGAAGCCGTCTGGCTCCATTTGGGGGTTGGGGGTACAGTGTGGTTGATCTCTCTAACGTTTTTCTATCTATAAAAAAAAATTGTCGAAAATGGAAATGAAATCTGACCCATCCCTCCTTCAACTGTTTTATTTATTAGTTGCTTTTGTGTATTAAAAAACCGATGGTATTGGGTATGTTCATCATTGAGGATTGAACGGTATGATTTTGCGTGAAAAATAACGTACATGTACATTGGTAACTTTTAAACTTCCAAAACTTAATACAATTGCGATCGTTTGAACATAGTGCTACATAATTTCTTGTGGAAAAAACAGACTAACGTGTAGTTGGACAAAGAGATTCAATGAAATGTTTATCAAAAATTCTTAATCTAGATATAGTTGTAGTAAAAGAGAATCACACAAAAAATTATGTTTCAGTTACCAAAAATTACCTTGGACCCAAACCTCCCTCAAAAATGGTTAGGAAGTCGATGACTTCACCATGCAGTGCATAGTTTTCTTTCGAATATTTTGATCAACAACTGAAAATGATGTTTTATCTTTTATTGATGTTTCACATTTCCACTGTATTTCATCAATATAGATTTACACTTTCTAATATACAAAAACAAAAAATATATTAAATAATAATTGAATAAAAACAAATGAAATCCAATTTAAAAGGTGGCCCAAAATATATTAATTATTTTGAATCTTTACGGTTACTATTTTACCGACTTTGGATCTTTTTCTACTAAAATGTTAACTTTGAATATATCATTTGGCATCTATTATTTATAAAAAAAGTTTCGTGATTTTATTTATTTATTTTTTTAGAATCTAACTTGTTTTCATTCCTCCAAATATTTATTATTGCTAATACTACATGTATATATACTGGTGGTCGTATAATTTTCGAACAGATTTGAACAGTGTAAATGGGTAGAGATGTAATGCTGATTTTAAACTGAAAATTCCGAGAACTGTACAGAGGGCTATCTGAGGCAGTTTCATTTCCCGTAAGACGCGGCATATTTTTTTTTAATATTATGGGTATAAATAATTATTATATATTTTAAAACATCGAGAAATAAAATATCTACAAAAGTCTGTTTAGGACCTATCAAAAATATATTTGAATTCGATATAACGAGTTGTCGAAATTGTTAAAACGAATTAAATTCGTTATAACACTTTTTTTAATTCGTTATAATGAATTTAATTTGTTATAACAGATTTGATAAATTCGTTATAGCGAATGCAAAAATTTGTATTAACGAATTAAATTTCTTTAAACAGATTCTAGAATTTTTTGTAACAAATTAAAGTCGTTTAATCAAATTCGACTATTGGATTGGGGCCTATGGAAAAATATTTGTGAATTTGTTATGACGAATTCAAGAAATTTTATATAACAAATTTAATTTGTTATAATGAATTCAAAAATTGAAATTGATTTCAGAAATTAAAATTTAACAAATTTTAGAATCGAACGAAATTAATTCATTATTACAATTTTTTGAATTCGTTATTACAAAATCAACAAATTTGTTATAACAGATGTAATTCATTATAACAAATTCAAAGAAATTGTTATAACGAATTAAATTCGTTATAACAAATTCGACAATACGTTATATCGCGACTACCAATGAGTACCTCGCAGTTATCTAACTTACTACCGCTCTTTTGCGGGGGAGTCAAAAAAAGTCTAAATTTCTGGGGGCAAATGACATTGTTTACAGTAGTGACAATCGAATAATTCGAACAATTTAATGCCGAAATCACGAAGTTTTGCCAGATATTGAACTCCAAATAGTAGATTGTCAAATAAGGAAAGTTTAAAATATTTTATCTGCTTAAAAATGTGACGATTTTCAATGAAAATTTAACGAGAGGAGTCCGCTTAATTAAAAATATCGTTAAAAATGTGACAATTTAGGATTGACTCCTCTCAAAAATATATTAGTCTGGTTCAGCGAATGTTTAGCGTGGTATTCCACCAGGATTTTTTACTTATCTGTCTTTATAAATGCTACAATGACCGATCTTACTTTGTATTGAATAGCACATTGCCCCCACCCAACAGACGATTCCTACCTCATTCGCGAAAGAGTTCCGCTAAGTTAAGTAATCGCGATATCAAGTATTCGTTATAATTATTTCAGACTCTGTGGTATCTTCTATCTCAAGCTCACCAGGATATATCGTATCAACATAGGAAATTACCATTGTTATAACTGACAATACGTTGTCGATGTGTCTAAATGTCGAGCAAATACTGTAGACGTCTTTAATTTCATGTGTCTAAAATTTCACTGTTTGTTAGAAAGTTACCTTTCACGGTGGTTTTAATTTCACGGAGAATCGTTTGTAAATATTCAGGTACTATGGCTGTTTCTAGGTAGAAATGACGTGAAATAATAATCACGATGGTTTAAAGTTCGCGGAAAATTCTTAAATCGTGAACATAGTGAAATTAAAAACACCGTAATGTTTTCCACTTCTACAGTATGAAAAGGAGATTAAGGTAGAAGTGATTGGTCGACAGAGGATATAGTATTTACTTCTCCATGGCACCTGTCCCCATCTCTGTTGTTTTAAGAGGTCCTTGTTTGCTCTGTGCCCATTTTTATTCAATGGACTTTTGAGCTTGATTACTGCTAGTTTTCCTCATATTTCACGTTTTATTGCCTTTCGAGCATTTCTACTTCGTAAAATCTTGAAACTTATGTAACATTGAGAACACTGCCATTCTGAATCAGGGGATGAGATGTAAAACCAAAAGAAGAGACCTCATCATGTTCAACTTATGATGATATATATCACATATGTAAACAGTGATTTCTATGCAGAAAAACATAGTATGGAATTTTGGTAACATTTTCAATCTGTACCTTTCAAGTTATAAGTTATCATTAGAAACTCAACTAAATAATAGTATAATGATGTCTTAGAAGGTCTAGATTGAGCCAAGTAAGGTGTGTACAAATATTGGCATCCGTGGTTTCACTAGTTCACCATACTGCTTCCATGTTTGTTTTATACATGAATAGGATCGATTCCACTGAGCAAGACTCCATCAGGATAGCCTTTAAATATTGGACATTATTAAAAACACTGATTTTTATAGACCATGAAATGGGTATCCCACTGGATTCCTACAGGATTGCCATGAGAAGAAAACACTCACCAATGCTGTGGCCGATATAATTCTCGGTCCCCCTGAAGCTCCCAGCACCAGTTTTACGTGTCCATCTACATCCACTACAATGCTTGGGCACATTGAAGATAATGGTCTTTTACCGGGTTTTATGAAGTTGGCTGGCGATGCTGGGTACCCAAAGTAGCTCACCGTGTTTGGCGTGGAGAAATCGTCCATGTTATTGTTAAAAATAATGCCTGTTCTACTTCCAACAACTTTTGAACCAAAACTGGATAAAATTAAGAAGATTGTGATTAAATTTATACGAAATACGATAACTAACCAATATTCAAAAGATATTTTTGGTTTTGAAAATGATTTAATAGAACTCACAACAAATTAATTGTACTTGTGACAGAGACAGCGTCGCCATTTGGCGCTAGGAGGGATAATTGGGAAGTTCCAGTATTTGCGGAGTCGTGGTAGGTCGGACCATAGTATGTCGTATCCTGTGTAGTGCTATCCGTAATTTTTGATTTAATATACTCAGCATAAGACGATGATGTCAGATTATATATCAACTGAAAGAAGCAACGAGTTGAGTTTATTTGATACATTATGCACAGGAATGGATTCTTGAAATAACATCCTATATATACAAATATGATCACTAGTACTAGTATTCATAGCAATTTCGACTTAAAAATTATTGAGGTAAGTTACAAAAACTTAAATACTGCACCAAAAAATTCTGCTAAACAGGTCGTTATCAGTCAGTTTCAAATAAATTGCTTATTTAATCGAAAGGAAGCAGATCTCACTGAATTAATGGTATCTTTAAAGCTCTGACTCTCCTTATCCGCATCCCCTAGGTTACTTCTTTTTGCAAAAGCAAACTTCATGATTTCAACAATGCGGTGCCATGTGAGAATAGATTTTTCTGGGGTAGATACACTGTCAGGCGTAAATCCATATTCTGTATAAATAAACCATATTGAAAGGTAGTTGGTTAGGACTTGCGACGGAAAACAAGAAAGACTTAGTGTTAGTTTTCAAAGCATGCAAGTTTAGCTTACTATCTGCAATGTTGAGAATCATAGAGTAAACTGCACCACTGGAGGGCGGTGGAGAAGTGAATATGGTTGTATTGTCCGTCAGTTTTACCGCTAGTGGTTCCTTGACCACTGCCACGTAGTTTTGTAAGTCTTGTTCTGTTATAATCCCGCCTGTAAAAAAAGAAGATGTGTATCTTATTTGTTTTTTTTAAAGGGTGAGATGACAATTAATACATATCAAAACAGCATTAAATATATCTTAAAGAACAGACTCTGTCTCTTATCTGTTTAAAATCAAGATCTATCAAAGGGTACATCTTGTCTGCAATTCAAAATGTCGGCTTTAGACTAAGTTCTAACCGGCTTCCCGGATATCAGCGACAATGTCTTTAGCCATGGAACCATTATACATGGTGTGTGGATCATTGGCAATCGCTTCATATGTATTGGCTAAAGCAGGCATTTTGATTATCTCGCCTTCTGTATAGACTTCATTTGTTTCAGGATTTGTTACCATTAGTCTAGCAAACAAAGATGAAAAAAATACGTCATAATCATAGACAAATAGAACAAATCAATTTGTTTCTTGTGGTTGTAATATAACACCTTCCAATAATTTGTTTTGCTTGCTGTGCTTCAAGTAGACTCTTTCTTTCTCCAAGATAACATTTTGCGCACTTATTCCATATTTTTATACTTCATGGTACATGTAAGTATATACAGTGATATATACATAATAAAATAAATATATTTGCGCGATTGACCGAGTATTATAATTGAAGAGATGTCCATTATTTCGACAAGAAAATTACCATTATCTTTCACGAAAAATTATACATGGAAAGAAGTTTGTAAGTACATGATTTTCAGGTGCAAGGAAATCTTTAAAAATATGATTTTTCTCTATTATTAGATTGAAGTTACCTCAAATTTCTTTGTTTCAGAAGAATGCCTGATTCTGTTAATTTACGGATGGCTCTTGCCAAAAGGAAATTAACCGTCCATCCTTCACGAAGCATTTTGATGGCCGGCTGAAACAGGTCCCTCCAGGGTAGTTTTCCACCAATTTTCCAGACTTCATAAAAACCTTTAATGTTACCTGGTATTCCAATTGCCAATCCTCCTGTAGAATTCAGTGAAAAAGTACAATGAGAAAAGGACATAAGAACGATATTTTTGTGAAACACTATGCCCCCTTATTGCAGCTTTTTGCAAATAAAGGTTAAACCTTCTCAAATGCAAGTCGAACATCACGGTCAACGTTAAAAGATTAAAATCTTTCCAAAAAGGACTTGTCTAGATGAATATAACCTTGAGATATATTAACCCAAGCACCAACCATTTAAACGTTATGGTTAAAAAAATTTAAATGTTGGTCCAGGTCAAAACATCAAAATAGTTTGTATCCACGGGAAGAATCATCTGAAATATTAAGACCCTAACACAAATTGTTTAAAACTTTGACCAAGGTAAGAGTTTTTTTAAAACAAGGTCAAACTCAAAGGTAAATGTCAAAAACATTTATATCCGTGGAAATGTCTTGTAAAAAGGAATACAGATTCGATGTACAAAAAACCTGCGCACTAACTGTTAAGAAGAGGGTCAAATTATAAAATCTGAAGGTCATAGTTCAAATAGGTATGCTGTTATCCAAATACAGACATTTTCACAAGGAATATATATGTGAAATACGAAAGCCATAGCTTCAACCAGTCAAATGTTATGGGAAATGTTTAAGTTTTGAGGGCAAAAACCATATCCTCCGAATCCTCAATTAACTGGTATAACAAGCAAATACACGCCCATTAAAAAAGATACAGATTTTGAAAGTAAAATATATGTCTATTCAATTATGATGTCCTTCCAATTTACTATACCGGTAATGTAATTTACTTTTTAAAAAATATCTGTACTGAAGTAGCTTCTCTTTGAATTTTGGCCTACGTTTGATTTAAAAGGCATAGATATGTCTGGGACATGCAATCTGATTTGGATGATAAGTTTTGCATGGAAAATTGTGTATTTTGTTATTCCATTCCGAGGCCATCATCTTTTGTTTTCTTAATTGTTTTATTCTTAATTGTTTTAAAGAAGCACAGCATAGTAGTTTTCAAGAATGTCATCCACAAATTGCAGAAAGAACGTGTCATTGGCTTTAAATTGATTTCTCCAAGTATTTTGCGATCTACTATTTAGTTTTCATAAGAAGATTCTTGCTAAATTTTCCTTTGTTCTTAATACGTAAGCTATTATTTACGAAAGCCGGATAGGCTCATTTCTGAGAAGATAAAAAAAAATTTAACTCGTTATAACGAGTTAATTATCTCGTTTTAACGAGTTAGTATCTCGTTATAACGAATTAGTTATCTCGTTATAACGAATTAGTTATCTCGTTATAACGAGTTAGTTATCTCGTTATAACGAGTTAGTTATCTCGTTATAACGAGTTAGTTATCTCGTTATAACGAGTTAATTATCTCGTTATAACGAATTAATTATCTCGTTATAACGAATTTATTTTCTCGTTATAACGAATTAGTTATCTCGTTATAACGAGTTAATTATCTCGTTATAACGAGAAAATTAACTCGTTATAACGAGATAATTTTTCTCGTTATAACGAGTTAATTTTCTCGTTATAACGAGTTAAAAACTGTTCTAAAGTTGATATCTCTAAGTGATAGGAAGTATGGCATACAAAACCAAGTCGATCAAGTTTGTTTAAAGTGTGTTTGATAAATATTTCATTGAAAAACAGCAAACTAGTTTTGTTTGTTTTTTTCAAGGGGTTGTGTCTGTGATTGTTTATTTATAAATGATGCAGTTGATTTGTATTGTTTCACTTAAAAGACCGAAGACAATTACGTGAACATGTATACGGAAACTTTTGGCTGCCTCGTGATGTTGTGTTATGAGTGGACAGTAGCCCCCGAATTTTACGCGGGCCCATGATCTAATTGCTGATCTCTCCATACCCCCTTCTTCAAAACATTTCTGACTCCAAAAATACTATATATCACACTGTAAGTGTATGTTGCATTAACGCCTGCGTTAGCTTGCTATTATAATGTATTAATTTAGGAAATTAGACATTGATTATGGAAGCTAATAAGTCATCCAAAACATATTTAAAAAAATTAGTGTCTTTTAATAATTTTTAATCATATCGCAAATTATATTTGCATCTCTTTATCAATTTGAAAGTAAGCTTTGACTGATAATTATCAAATAAACTTCAATGGCATTAAACCTACAGCCATTTTTAATTCCTTTATTGCTATTAATTTGGAAATAAACGAGAAAACTAACTCGTTATAACGAGATAATTAACTCGTTATAACGAGATAACTAACTCGTAATAACGAGATAACTAACTCGTTATAACGAGATAACTAACTCGTTATAACGAGATAATTAACTCGTTATAACGAGATAACTTAGTCGTTATAACGAGATAACTAACTCGTTATAACGAGATAACTAAGTCGTTATAACGAGATAATTGACTCGTTATAACGAGATAATTAACTCGTTATAACGTGATAACTAAGTCGTTATAACGAGAAAACTAACTCGTTATAACGAGATACTAACTCGTTATAACGAGATGAGTAATAACGAGATAAAACTAAGTCGTTATAACGACATAATTAACTCGTTATAACGAGATAATTAACTCGTTATAACGAGATACTAAGTCGTTATAACGAGATAACTAAGTCGTTATAACGAGATAATTAACTCGTTATAACGAGTTAATTTTTTTTTTATCTTTTCAGAAATGAGCCTATCCGGCTTTCGTAATTATTACATTTTCAACCTAGAAACAAAGATAGTTTTCATCTACTTCTCTAATACAGATCTTGTAAAATAACAATATTATTTATCCTGGATTGTGGACAGTTTTTAAATGTGCAGTTCATACAGCTGTGCACCATAGATTTTGTTGAAGTCCTTTAATTCAAACTTTTCAATTAACAAGGTTACATCGATTGCCATCAGCTGCAATATTATAATACTGGTATCTCAAGCCATCAGGTGATATCTATCACAAGCCATCAGGTGAAATCTATCACAAGCTATCAGGTGAAATCTATCACAAGCCATCAGGTGAAATCTATCACGTGTTAATATACATATCCCGGAACACATTAACCAGTTTTCTCCTGTAGATTCCTGTATCACAACTGACCTATCTATGTAACAGGAAGAGTGCCTCTGCTTTGCCATTAAAAAAAATCTTAAGTCTTGTAATATGAAATTTTAAACTCTGGAATACATTATTTTTTTCTTTGGGTAACTCATCTAGACGGTAAAATTTTTCCAGGCAACATTTTCAGATTATTGTCTCTGCAAAAGGTTTTAATTGGGCACTGCTTAGGATTGTTTAAGCTTATTGTTTTCTCGTAGGCTGTTGTTCCAATTATTGAAATCGTCATCTTAAAATGACTGACTTTTACTAATGGTCTACACAAATACATATCGAAAGTTGATGATTTTGAAAGGAAGTTGTTTGGGATTTGTGTTTTTCTCTTTTTTCACCATCTTCCTCAGATTGAATGATACGCATATATAAATTTCGATATCTGAATCAAGTCCATCTCATTTGTTAACCATCGTTTCTGCAATTTGAAGTTTATGCTTTCTTTTGCTCTAGTTTCTAAAAATAATTGTCTTTTCTGTATAACAGAACCTCGCAATTGATTATTTATTGAATTTCGTTGAAACATTTAAACTCAGTTATGTAGCATGAATTCAGCTTTTTCTAAAACATTTTTGAAATGAAGTGAAATACTAGTACACGGAGATAACGAATAGTATTCAAGCTCAAAAGTTTATTAAACAAAACAAATTTTTGAGCAGAGCATACATGGACATCAAAAACATCGGAGTCGGGATGAGGTGCCATGGAGGAGTGAGCATCCTTTGCCGACCGGTCACATCCGCCTTGTGCTCCTAAACGTAATTGGGAAACAGTGGGAAAATCCATCAACAAATCATTGTGTAAATAATGGCAAACACTTTGTATATAAAACGTCCGTCAGCCTTTGACTTGATTATAAATTGTATTTGCTGTTAAGGTTATCGTATCGACCATAGATCTTATAAAATTATGACTTTAAACGAGACTACTATAGAACTGATGTTCTTGATTCATCAACATTTCTGTAATTTACCTCGGTTCAGAAATTGTTCATACTTAGAGCATGCTTTATGTATCGAATAAATTGACAGATATAGTTAGTTGTTTAATGTCCCTCTCGAGTATCTTCCCCTCATATCGAGACGCCACAGTTACCAGTTGGAGGGCTACAAATTTTGACGTAATAAGGATGTACATGGCATTTAGGGTTATTGAACAAAGAGGGACCCAATTCGTGCCTGCACCTACTGCGACACTGGACCTCGATTTATACGGTTTCATCCAAAGGACCAGTCTCCACGTGCCACAGATGAATTCAAACACACGACGAAAGGACGAAGACCTTACTTCGCGACTCTAGAGTATACTCTAACCACTACACCACTCGGGCGACGATGATGAATGTATAGTGCTGCATAAGTAAGAAAAGTTGACGATGGAAAAGTTAACTTTTATCAGAAAGCTTGGTTGTAAGCTTGCCATTAACGTCTTTTTCTTGTAAAGTATCCAAATATGAAACAGATCTGTCAGACTCTGTGAAATCTTTTATTTCAAGCTCGCCGGGATACATCGTATCGTCATAAAAATGGAAATGACAATTGTTTGTTGATAATACGTCGTCGATATATCTAAATGTCGAGTTGAAGTCTACGGCTAGCATTTTCTTCTTCCGATTTACATGTATATGTTTAAGAACAAGTTTTGCTTTATATGTGAATAAAAAGTAGGTCTGCTAAACATCTGGCTACCATGCTACCATGGGAATTTCTATGGATTTTTGGAAGTCCAGGTCTCCAAAAACCACGTAGACATATGCCAATCAAAAGCTCAATCATTTTTTTTAAATATCAATTTCAGAGTACTTCTGTGTACGTATACAATTTTAAAATATCAATTTCAGAGTACTTCTGTGTACGTATACAATTTTAAAATATCAATTTCAGAGTACTTTCTGTTTACGTATACAATTAGTGTATGTGTTTCAAACAAGACCCATTCTCTTAGCTGTTAGTTTTCACCTCTTTTTAAACGCCATGCGAATTTGATTTTCATAGGCTACATGTACATGTTAAAGTATTTTCTGCAAGTATCAGTGCTTTCCCTAATAATAATATAACATTTAATGTCAAAAAGTTGTCTTCACCATTTTTTGAGACATAACTCAGATTCTTTTTTTTTAAGTCAACAGCTAACACTTTATTTTACAAACCTACGATTGAAGAATTAGTTTCCTTGACAAACATGTCCTCTGACGAACCTCCTGGTGCCATTTCACGTGCAATTATTGTATATGCTGTTTTAGTTTTCCTTGAAAATATCAAAACGTCCAATTATAAAACCAAACAATTCATGAGTATTTGATTGTTATCATTTTGATTCCTATTTGATACCTGATAAGAAAAATAATTATCTCGTAGTCGTTTCTAGCAAAATGGTTATTGTTTCGTACGTGATTTCTTGAAAAGGAATAAAAAATCGGAAACTTTAGAAAAATCTATGATAAGAGTATTGTCAGTAGAGAAGATCGCATGGTATGTAGAAATGTCTGAACTTTTACGAAAAGACAAATTTTGAATAGCTTACCTGTTATATACAGTCATAAGATGGCCTCCTCCGATACCACAACTATGTATGTTATCAACACACTGACAAAGAAGAGTGGCGATGGCAGCATCTACCACGGACCCTTGTTGTCGACCCATTAAATCTCTGCAATAAAGCAGTTATCATCACTTTTACAGTATACATGTACCTCTCATAAGTTGCGCTTAAACAGAATAAAATTAAATTTCAATTGACAAAGTCTGATATAAATTAGGAATTACCAGAAAACAAGAGTTTGGGGCAACATGTAAAGAGCTACATGTAGGTTCACTTTATGCATAAAATGGCCCTGTACTTATAACAATTAATTAACTATCACCCTTTTTCTCATTTCATAGCTCAAAATAAAGTAGACACTTGGTGCTTTCATTTTCTATAATTAAATTACTTTTTGAGAATCCAGATATTGGAAAACAGGCTTTGAAAAATTGCAGAGTTCTCAAAAATTGCAGAAAACATGCGTATTCAACTACCTTCAGCAAAGAATGATATTTACATTTGCAAATGTTTTCCTTTATATAACACTACTGAAATCAAGCGTTTTTATAACTGTATAAATACAGGTACGGGGTCAAGAGGTCATAGATGTTCGTATGGATAAACGTTCGACTTAATTTCTCAGTGACGTCATAAAGGTTGACGCGCGTTCAGTGGATTACATACATGCCGTTGGGTTTGAAAAATAATGCATTTCATACGTTAAAAGTCACAATCAGGCAAATTTTAAGTATAAATAAGTCACAAATGTAAATATAAGTAATAAGGTGTCATTTTTTGAGTTTTATTGGGATGTAAAACGGGTTGGCACATGATCAAATCTTCCATAAAGCTTCGGGCTTTATGGGATTTGATCACGTGACCAACCCGTTTTACATCCCAATAAAACTCAAAAAATGATACCTAATTTCTTAAATAATATGAGCACAGCCCAAGATCCAAAAAATAAAACTAATTTTTTTTTATCTACAGGAACAGATCTTTCATTATGTATTTGCATATTTTGGATCAGAGGTTGTATTCTATATGAAATATTGAAATTTATTATATGATTGAATAATTTCCATCTCTCTGATTGGCTGAGATCCAACTATGTTAGAAAAATACTACGCTGTATTGACCTGCACGTGACGTTCCAGGTCAATACAAGGATTTATTTCCTCTACATTGATCTAAAAATAGATTGGGAAATTCATAACTGATACAAATTGTTTTGAAAAGCTATTTAAATGACTATGACTTTTTTTACATGTGAACAAAACGTAAGTGAATAAATATTTATGGATGAGGGTGGTAAGAGGGGATGCAGGGACCCCCCTCCAACACTTTTACTAAAGCTAGAACAAAAAATTTTACTTTTTGGCAGTCAGGTTTCCCTGATAATACTCCTTTCAAAGTCTATCCTATAAAAAAGACTGACATTATATTTTTTTTTCATGGTAACTAAAATTGATAAAAAAAAAAAAACACTTCAAATTGATACGACTGGTTAGGTTTGTTTATTTTAATTCTGCTTCTCTCTTGTATTTGGCTAGGACTTTATTAAATTCAAACAAGTAATGAGCTGTATCATTTTTTTTCAGTGAATCATATAATAAAACAATTATTACTGTTTTTTCGGTCAATACAATGATTTAACCATCTTCGAAGTACAATATTCACCTCGCTCTTCGGGCTCGATGAATATTGTACTCCTCAGATGGCTAAATCATTGTATTGACCTCAAAAACAGCAATAATTGTATAGAATTGATACTTCAACTTTAGGCCATTTTCAAAAGAATTTACAGAATATGAGGAAAATGACGCATTTATGACGTCATAATGCATTGACTAGAGCGAAAATTACGTCACTCCAAGTGATGAATACTGCATTTGCAACCTAAACTAAGCGGTTTTTATTTTTTCAGAAATTCTCAGGGTCAAATAAGGCCCAACGTGGCTCTTGCTCTTTAACATTTCATTCTACTTTTTGTATGACAAAAAGTATTACATTGACTCAAAATCACGATATACCTTCGAACATCAAGCAGGAACGGTCTTAGACATGATATGGCTAACCACAGTAACCTTGACCTTGTATGGTGACATTGATCAAAAATATATCATTGCGTGCTATAAAATTACATGACAACATGCTTAAATTCTAGCTTTTAAATGCATTACAGACAAAAGTGCTAATGGGTAAAATACCGGTACGTTTTTTGAAAGACACTCGTCTGATTATCTATCTTGCCAAAACCAATGCGTCTCTTTCAACCGGAAAGGGGGGGGGGGGGAGATGTAATAAATAAATCTATAGTCATTCATTAGAGGCACTTATTAAAACCAGAAAGAATGCCAGTTCTGTTTAAAGCTCTTACCCTTATATACATGTACAAAGACGTTGTAAAACTTACACTCCTACTCTTGCGCAGGTTGCAGAGTCGGATGATATTGCTGCATATCTGTAGTTGCCTTCTATAGATGGAAACAATGCTGGACTCTCTATATATATTAGCATGCAACCGATGCCAAGTCCAATGACGACAATACAGGACATGGCCAGCAGCGAGTCAATATGAGTTGGTTTTCTTTTCAATATTCCTCCAAACCTGCTATACGTACAATTCAAGATTAAAAGGTGTACAATATGGAATCCCCTTTAATGTTGCCTGATATATTTGTGCTGGTTAAAACTGGTATTTTTTTAAAAATAAATTTCAGAGAATATTGTTAGCTAGATTAATTTCTTTATTAATCCCCCCCCCCTTAAAGAAATTATTGAGAAAATTTACATAGATTTAAATAGCATTTTTTTATGATTAAAATCTAACTTTAAGACATAACAGATAACTTATTTCATGGGCTAAGTCTCACTTTTTCTCTAAGGAATACCGGTATATAGTGGAAAAGTGAGACTTGGATCAAGAGTGAGTTTTGTAGCCCCCAGAACGAACACAGACCTCTAAAACTTGAGTGGTGGGATCAGGTGCCATGGAGGAGTAAGTATCCCCCTGACGACCTACAAGTCTCTCGCGCCATGTGCTCGTTGTCTTGATCGGACAAACCGACCAATCCGAAGACAAGTCATTGTGTAATTAATGGCCTAATAATTCGTAATAAAAACGTAAGTTAGCATCCGACTTCTATTGTAACTTCTCTATTTGCAGATTATCATGCAGATAATATGTAAGGAAAGTTGAAGATGGATACTATAAGTTACAGCCATTGTATTTGAATGCTTATCAGCGGGGTTACCATGACTGTGTTTTTTTCTAGTTGATTAACAATTAATGAAACATATGCGACAGACTCTAGTATCTATAAATATTAGTTCAAAGGGAAATATATAGAATCAACATGAACAAAGGAAATACTAGTACATACAGTAACTAATTTATATATAATTGATTGATCATGAATGGGGGGTTTTGAGGTTACCACTTTGTGTGTTTATTCTAGTTGATTAAACACTTATGAAACATATGCTCCAGGGTTTGTGAAATACTCGATTGTAGATAGACTTCCATTCTTCCTTTTAAGTAGAAAGGTGTCAACTTTGTCTGCCCTTTTTTTTTGTGGTCCATATAATATTTTTCCAAACCTAGAACCCGATCTCTTGAATTTTTACCCAGAACCAGTACAACATTTTATATATTTGTTAAATTGATAAAGCAACAATTAGGTTTTAAGAAATAAATTTAATATATTTTGCGATGTATTATTCATCATGAGTAGAGGATGGTGCTGAACATCTAGTGAGGCAGTTGCCTCATTGCCACAATGGAAGCTACGCCCCTGGATCTTTATCATATCAACTTCAGAGTACATGTACTTGTGCGTACATCTATATATATAGAATGCTTTAAGACAATGTAAGTAAAGGACTTTATACGGTATATGCATTTTTCTTTTTGCCTCCTCAACTCATATTTTGAAATTTTCTCCAAATTAGCACAAAAAATTACATTTGTCATCAACCAAAAACCAAAAATAAGAATAACAAGCTAATTCAGATAGGGATAAAGTATACCATGCGCAGTTCGGGGGGAGGGGGAGGGTCGGATCCCCCTGACTGAATTTGTAGAATTATTAAATGTATTCTTTATTATGTGTATAGAAGATTCTTTTTATACGGAATATTTATCACACTGTAATGATGATTTTATGAGTTTGTGCAAGCCAGGCCTCATAATTTTTTCATTTCACATGCTGAATACTATCATTTATTAAAAAAAAGTATTTCGGAAAAAAAAGAAAATGGATAGTCCTGAATTCGAACCCAGGACCTCTCGTATGTGAAGCGAGAGACAAACCACTACACCAAGGAACCGCTTGAATTTGACAAAAATTATATGCAAAGATGAAGTTACATATACATGTATATATTCACGTTCGATATTGTCAAAATTTTACACAATGCATGGTGTCTAATTTAACTTTTATTAAACAGTTCTAATAGATGTAATAGGAATACTAGTATAAAGTCCGCCGAGAACCTCTTTTATACGTAATAACTCTCCTCATCCCCTGTGCTAAAAATAGCGACATGTAATAAATAAATACTAATAAAACAAATGGGGCGGGACACTTTGAGAGGGGTGAGAGAGGTCCTAGGGACTTTTGGTATAAAATTACAAATGACCCTTTTCATTTGCTTCAGCAGAAACATATCTAATATGTACAAAATCGCATTTTATTTAGATAGCAAAAATTTAATTTTCGGTAGTTGAATTCGATATGACGGCAATTGGCAATCTAAAAATTATGCAAACCATGTATTTTTCTCAGTTCTAAAATTTTAAAGGTTTGTCCCATATCGTTATCTGTTTATCATTATGCAATAACATTTGCGTCATTCTAAGGACGAATCCAGAGGAAGTGCTCTGGACACCCCCTCTCCGCCCCTCCCGGAAAAAATCACCACCAATATTTTACCCAAAAACTATACTTGAGAAAAAAAGAAATATACCTTCATAAAAATGAGTATGCACTGATAAAATAGTAAGTCTAAAAACTCTCACATGTCTCCTAAAAACCAAAAAGGAAAGGGGAATAAAAACCACCACCAATATTTAACCAAAAAAAAAACCTACAATTGAGAAGAAATATACTTTCATAAAAATGAGTATGCGCTGAGTAGACAGAGATTCAGTTGGATTTTCGTATCATATTTTGAGGCAAAACACGTTTTTGAACCAATAAACAAAATGCAGAGCAGGATATTATAGACTATAAGTACAACAATAAGAATCCAAATATTAATAAGTCTTGTATACTTGGACTAAATAGGGCTTGTTCTTATTATCAGACGCCATGATGCCGTCAAATATTTCCTGTGACGGACAAGTAAAAACATGCAGAAATCCTCATTAGCTATTTTTATGCATTGAAATTCGTAAAATAATGTGTTAGCAGATACTTGATACACTCCTTTCAGAATTAAATTGTATATTTTAAAAGAAAAGTTAACGACGGACTAAAAAAAATCAAACGATATGGGTAATATGGAATCAAAATGTAAAAAAAAAAGACATGGCGTGACATAAGGGCTTTATATGGTATGATTTTCAAATAAATGCTAAAATGTTTATATAGAATTTAAAAATCAACAAAAAAAATTTCCATGAACTCTTGTAAGCATCTTTTTTGGATATATATTTGTGTAAATCAAATTTCCAATATTTTAAAAATATATAACACATCTCCATTAACACCCTTATCTGAATCGACTTTGAATTTATCCCCTGTTTTTTCCGCAGTCTACCATGTATCTTCTTGCGTCTACGGGCAAATTATCTCAAATCTAACGAATTTTACGTCAAATTAACTATGATGTCATAAAGACTATGCTTTTTCCCGCCGACTGATGTAAAAACTATCAATATTACAATTTTATAAATCGCTCATATATGTATATAGATTTTGGGGGTATGCCTCAAATGTTACCAGTCTACATGGGTATTTATGTATAAATGTCAAAGGTTTTGATATCTTAATGTAAATAAAATAAAAAATAATGACATATTTCCGAGTTTTAAAGATTTTCTAATTTATTTTGAAGCAGAATACCCAATAGATACTATTTATTTACACTATTATAGAGTAATGCATGGCAATATTCTCTATAGAAGGAAAATCAATAGAAAGCGTCACCAATACCGTGCGTAACGTCATTGCAAAAGCTCAAAATCTTCTTGAAATATCGCCCGGAAAGATAGTGTTACACACAGACAGAATGTATAAATTTACGACCTTGAACTCTGATCTTTTGACCTCAAAATCAATAGGGGTCTTCCTTAGGCCACAGGGAGTTGATATGTAAAATGTTTTGTGAAACCTAGTTCCTAGTTTCTAAACTGGGGTGATATTTTACCATTACCGGTTTTAGCGATTGATAAACAAAATGAAAAACAATAATCCTTTCTGCTGTGTGGCAACGCACTTTGAAAAAAATACGCACTTTGAATTTTTTTTTTCAAAATGCGTTAAAGTTAAGACAAAGTCAACGCACATTGGAAATATTTTCAAAGTACGTTAAATTTGGGATACACTCAACGCACTTTGAAAAACTTTTCAAAGTGCGTTAAAAGTGTTCATAAACATTTTTTTTTACCACTTGGACATTTAATGCGCTTTGAAAAAATATACAGTACATGTATATGTATAAAACAAAAATTCTAGACTAAGATTTTAGTAATTGAGAGAATCAATTTGTAATAACTATACATTCCGTAAAACTTTTCAATTTATGTATTGATTTACCTTCACTGAGAACAAGGGGAAGACAAGTAGAAGGTCTCTCAGCCTAACTATTTTTTTCTTTTACATAGCCCTCGATAGCAAATTGAAAGTGGAGCCCCAATGGTAAGGCCCGATTTCCAATACTCATATTAAGTATATCTTTGCAAAACATTTGTTTTTCTAAGTCCCCTCCCTGTACCGATGCCTATGATACACCCAAATGTATGTATTTGCATAACTGGCATGACGTTGAAAAATTTCAATAAATTTTAGTTTATATAAAATGCATGCAAACTGGAAAAAATTAAGTACAGTAAAACATGAGATAAGTAAGGAAAAATCAAAATCGCTTACTTTCACATCTTGAAGTGACCTTATCAAAAGTGCAACAGGTTCAAGAATATATCATACCTAAGATTTGCAAGAACATTGACCAAGCCATACACATTTTTTTCAAAGTGTGTCAATATGGTTGATATTAACGCACTTTGAAAAGAAATTACATGTATATTTTTTTCAAAGTGCGTTGATTTGGTCCCAAATTTAATGCACTTTGATTTTTTTTTTCAAAGTGCGTTGTAACATTGCTGGCAAAGCAGGTTACAACATTATCTTTGTATGTAAGGTTCATTATATAAATTGTATTTTAGAAGCGGTTTATAAAAAAGCTTAAACTGCCCCAAGTTATGTTATATCGTATAACAAAAGTTGAATTAAGCTTCATTCCTTATAATTTGATTTCAGTGTAGAAAATGAGACAATTTTTCCTCCGGAAAAAGGCTTCAAATTTAGCATAATTTAAAAGTAGGCCTAACGTGAAGCTGATTTTAAATACTCAGTATGTTTTTGACGCAACTCATTGTGACGTAGGCAAGTTATGTTATACAAAATGGATTAAATCTTTTACCCAATCAAATGACGTGTTACAAGTAAAATTAAATTTTTATACATGAAAAAGAAGCTGTGGTCTTCAACTCGATATTTAGATATATGTACACGACGTATTGTCACTCAACCCATAATTCTTATGTCGATACGATATTTTCCGGTGAGTTTGGAATAAAAAACAATACAGAGTCTGACACATCTGTATGATATTTAGATATTTTACTTGAAAAGAATGTTAATGGTAATCTAATAACCAAGTTTTATGATAAACAAGATCATAACTTTAACTTTTCAATCGTCAACTTCCATTACCTCAGCAGCAATATCCTTCACCACCTGCATACGGGTTTTATATCTCATAAATTCTCAAGAGCATGCTCAACGTATGAATAATTTTGAAACAAGGGTAGTTAATGACAAACAAGCTGCTGGAACAAGAATATTAGCAATCACGTTTAAAGTCATCATTTCGTGAGTTCTATAGTCGATACAATGAATTTTGTCAGCAAATACAATTTATCATTTAGTTAAATGCTGACTGACGTTTATCATACTAATTATTAGACCATTATGTACACACTGAATTGTCGATGGATTTTCCTTATTTCCCGATCGTGACAAGGAGCACACGGCGGATGTGACCGGTCGGCAGGGGATTCTTTTCTTCCATGGCAACTAATCCCACCTCTGATGTTTTGGAGATCAGTGTTTTCGCTGCTCCTGTTTTTTTAAATGTATTTTTAATATTGAATATTCGTGCTGTTCGTTATCTCCGTATATTTCATTTCATGCCTGTTTTAGATAAAGCGAAAGTCGTATAGCATATCATTTTGCCATAGTTAACTATACATATAATCATAGTTAATTACATGTATGATAACACTTCGATACTTTACTCTTACTAGACCATTTTTGATTGAGGGTCCTTAATGTCTGTATTTTACAGACTTGATACAAAAATTCTTAGAATCAAAATATGATTTTACAAATATATTATCCCATTGGATAAAAAAAATTCATGCAAGTTTACTTGTATTTTTCTTACGGCTAAAAAGACCATATATTGGAAATTATAAAACAATTCTACTAAACTCTCACCTTACTTTCTCCATTATTAATAATTGCAACAATTCCAACTTTTTTTTTTTTGGTAAAGTTTGATGTTTATACTCATAAACTCACAATTATTCAGATGTCATTCAGAGCAACTATATCAAAGGATTGAATGCCTGTTTCAATTAGTTCTTGCTAATGATATAGGTATTGGTAACATGTTTTTTTTAAATTGATCATTGATAATTAACGTAATTTACCACGGAAGTGGGCGTAACTTCATCCGCAGGTGTCTATCAAGCAATTGGTATCACCAATGACTGAATCAATACCTAACTATGATTGGTCAGGAAAATCAAAGAAAAAATTGCGTATTCACAAGCCATACTGAAACAATGAGCTTACAGAACTGTGGAAAACTATGAGAAACTATGAAAAAAAGTTTTTGAAATGCAATGTAAAAGATCGACATAAAAAGCGTGAATTACGGGAAAATTTTAAACATGCTCAAAACATCTTAGACAAACGTATTCGTTACTATGAGAGAAATCATAACAGAACCTTAGCTCTAAATATTGAGTCTGTGTGCTCAGATGATCCTCGGAAATTCTGGGAGCATATCAAACGGCTGGGTCCTAATCGAAAAAAAAACAATTCCCTACAGAATGTTATGACGACCAAGGGGAAATAAGTTCAGATGAAAAATTACTAAAACAAACATGGTATAAAGAATTCAAAAACTTATATAATCCTGACTCTGATCCAGACTTTGACGCAGCATTTAAGAACGAGGCTATCAACCACTCAGAACGTATGATGCTTAACCCTTTGTATATACCAAATACTTTTTTAAATTCACAAATAAACGAAGAAGAAATTCGAAAAGTCGTGTATAAAACAAAAAACGGCAAGTCAGTAGGAGTAGATGAACTGCCATATGAAGTTTTGAAAAATGAAAACGTTGTCAAAACATTGCACAAAATGTTTCAGTTATGCTTTGATGCTGGAATTGTACCACATACCTGGAGTAAAGCAATTATATACCCTATTATCAAAGACAACAAGTCGGATCCTAGAATCCCTTTGAATTACCGTGGAATCAGTCTTTTATCTGTAGTAGCCAAAATATTTAGTTCGGTACTCAATAATAGACTCCTATTTTATTTGGAGGACAATGATATCTTGATGGATGAACAAAATGGGTTCCGAAAAGATAGATCCTGCATTGACCATATATTCACTCTAAATAGTGTAATTGAAAATAATGAATTAACATTTGTTCCATTCATAGACTTGCAAAAAGCGTTTGACATGGTAGACAGAGAATTACTTCAATTTAGTCTTCTGAAACATGGCATTGATGGAAACTATTATCATGCTTTAAAATCCCTCTATTCCAACACTGAATCTTGTATCCGGATAGGAGTCCGCTACACAGGGTGGTTTGAGTGCTCTTCAGGAGTTCGGCAGGGAGATAACTTGTCGCCCACTTTATTTGCGCTTTTCATCAATGATCTCGCTACAGCCATTAAAGCATTAAATAAAGGAGTACAGATTGGCGAAAATCTGAACTTAAGCATTCTATTGTATGCGGACGATATCGCAATTATTTCTCCGAATGAAAAGAACATGCAGGACATGCTCAATGTTGTGGACTCGTGGTGTAAAAAATGGCGTCTTCGAATCAATCCAAACAAATCCAAAATAGTTCACTTTCGGAAAAAACGCAAAAAAAGAAGTACTCATACATTTTATCTAGGAGGAGAAAAAGCTTATGAACCTTTTTACAAGTATTTAGGAGTAATCTTTGATGAGAATAGTGATTTTAAAAGAAATGCGGAAAATTTAGGAAAATCAGGAGGACGAGCTCTCGGATCTATGATATCTAAAATTCACTCCCTCAAAATGGTCGGATTCGAAACGTTCGAATAATTATATCTCAACTGTGTTGCTCCCATTCTGGACTACTGCAGCGGAGTTTGGGGAACTACAAATTATTATTGTACAGAGATGGTGCAGTCCCGCGCCTTACGGTATTTTCTAGGAGTACACCGATTCACACCATTGATTGCAATCCAAGGAGAGTGTGGTTGGATGCCATGCTATTATCGACACCAGATTAACGTCTTGCGATTCTGGAATCGTCTGATGACATTAGAAAACGACCGTCTGACAAAGAAATTTTTTATTTGGGATAGGAACCAAAATAACAGATCGAATTGGACTTCAAAAGCTAAATTACTACTTGATTCTCTGAATATGACAGATACCTACACAAACTTATCAATATGTAGTTTAGAGCTTGCCGAAAGACTCCTTTGTCATCAAATAAAAACAAAGTGGCATGAAGATTTGCAAAAAATTCCCAAACTAAGAACTTACCGTCTCTTTAAAAATCAATACGAATTGGAGGATTAAGTTACTATGGATTTGACAAAACCGATAAGATCAGCCATGGCAATGTTTCGTTGCGGTGTTTTACCACTCCGAATTGAAACCGGACGTTATAAATCTGAGCCACCCCAAGATAGAATTTGCCAGTTTTGTAACAACAATGAAATTGAAAATGAAAAACATTTTCTATTTAAGAAATAAAGTCCGCGTTTTCGTGAATGTTGCAGAATAACCTCCGAGGTCGAGAAATGTTGTTTGAAATATAAAAGCCGAGGCTTTTATATTTCAAACAACATTTCGAGACCGAGGAGGTTATTCTGCATCATTCACGACAACAAGGACTTTATTTCTATTCTACCAAGGGCGATAAATACGGCCGATTGTTTCCTCTATAGAGAAACGAATTAGGTCACCATGTCTCGATTACGCTGTTCTATTTAACACCAGAGAGAAATTTTGTTGACTTACCTATATATGGAATGCAGACGATTTGAGCTTTCGTTGCATTAAAAATAGTCTTTTTAAATTACAAATTTGTTCGTAATATGTATTGATCAGTTAAAATGAATATACAAAAACAAAATCATGTTCTTGTTTTACTGCTAAAATCACGTTGTTTAATGTGTAGGGAGGTCCGTGGAATAGCCCCGCTTAGCTATAAAAACCGACATTCATCAGCAACTTGATGCAATTTACAGTGTTTTTACTGCAAAAGACGACACATCGATGCGGTCTAAACAAGTATTTCATTCTACAGCCAAACATGCACTTGAATTGTTCAGATTTGATACGTGTTTCTGATCTGATAATTTTTTGATGACGTTCGTGATTTATTGGAGAATAATGTCCGGCGGCTTCCTTTGAAGTTCTCAATAACCGTGGTAGAATACACTGCAAATTATATGAAATTAAAAGGATAGACTTCTTTTGTAAAATAGGATTTAAAAATCTATCAGATCTGTCTTTAGATGATACATTCTTTTCAGATATTTTATGTAAATTTCCCAAACACTCTGCACACTTTATATTTGATGCTTTTAAAACTCGCCAGAACTTCACAAAAAGAACATTCTAATATCATTTATTTTCATTCTGTGCCTTTGTATATATAAATTGTTAAAATATTAACAGTGACATATAGGTCCTTTGGGCCGGGTGTAAGAAACTAAGCTTATTGTTGTAAAATATATTGTACTACTGTAACAATACACATGTCACTATAATAAATAATTTACTTACTTACTTACTAACTTACTATTGTCCGTCAGTTTGCAGGTGTATGATTCACCCAGCGCCTGTAGGGACAGTGTATGCTTTCCTGCGTTCAATGAATGATTTTCAAGTCAACTTTGCATCTACTTTTTTTCTCTTTAATACAATGTAGTATGGTACTGTATTGATACATGTACATTTATTCTTGATTAATATTTATAGATGATTTGTGTATGCAATTTGTTTGGCGCATTAATATGTTACACATACTATTGTAACTGGGATTTGCTCTATGGTTTTCAGCATTGGTGGAGATAGAAGATTCTTAACATTCTGCAGGTTTTTACATATACATGTACATGATCTTCTGGTACAAAACCTAGGCTGTATCAGACATACTTAAATTGGTTTGAGCGTTTGAATATATTTGGAGTTTTTAATATAAAACAATAATATCATAGGGAGTCTATGAGACAGTGTAGAAAACTGTAAGCCTAATTTTTTTTATGATGTGATCAAAGAGTTTGCTCAGGTCATACATGTAATATGTATAAATGCCAAAAAACCTTACAACTGAATATGACTCGTAAATAGATATACGAGGACTGTTCAATAAATAATTGTCCTGAACTCTATGACATATAATACAGATATCATATGGCATTCAGCTTGACTTTATCTCATATTTGAATCTTTAATGAATTGATATCATTTTATTTGACCACTTTTCATCTCGTATTTTCATTTTGAGAAGCGTGAAAACAATTCGAGACACTGCATTAAAATGAATGGTAAAGAATCGGTAAACAAGTCTAAGAGTAAAATTAAACGCCACGTTAAAGCTGCTGTAAAATTTATTTAAGAATCCCAAAGAAATATTCACTGAAATTTGCGAAATTTACAGCAACCAATGATTAATAGGCATCAAAAATGGGTACCGTCCTTGGCGACAAGGACCTTCTACAACCAATGTTCTGTTTGTCAAAATTCAACAAATTATCTTGTTGCTTACAATAAGACACATAGCAAATTTGATGGGCAACAAATCGGGGGTAGTTCACACTTGTTGAAGAGACATTTGACTGTAAAATAGCTTATTACTCAATGGTCACCTTATTTTGGGGGTGAAATGAGTGAAAACGACAGCGTGTAAGAATATCTTAACAATTATTTTAAAAAATCAGAAATTGTAGTTATCCACGTTTGTCTGAAATTCAAACAGATAATTAAACTTGAATTCATTGCTTTAAAACAAATTTACAATAAGATGCACTTGACAACAGCAAAAGTCTGAAAAAAAGCAAAAATTGGAAGACAAAGACAGTTTAATACATGTATGCCATTTTCCGAAATATTACTGGTCTTGTTGTACAAATTCTTTTTTGGGAAGGCAGTTGAATTTTTGGAGGAGTCTAGAAAGCAATTTTTTTGCAAAGAATCGAAAGGTTTGTGAGAGGAAGGAACCAGAATCAGGAATCCACAACATGAAATTTCTTCATGACAGAGCCCAAACCCATACTTTTTGAAGAGTAAAGGTGTTTTGGAGATAAACAGAAAATTAATGTTTTGTCACACCAACGATATTCGCCAGATCTGTCACCCTTTGACTTGGTTCATTTTCCAAACTTGAAAAAAAACACCTCTCAGAAAGAAGAAACAAATTCAGGAAATCATAGAATCTGCCATATTCCAGTATACGAAGGGTCATACTCAAAAATCAGTTCTAAAAACAATCGGAAATTGGATAGAATGTTACGGACATGTGTTTAATTAAAAGAGAATATTTCAGTTAAATCATTCAGACTAAAACATTGATTAGCGTCTTTTGCTTCTCTCTGAGCACATTATTTATTGAAGTCCTCGTAAGCAATTTTTGATATTATTATCTATGATATTCGCATCGCCTCGCATATGGTGCAAATATGGATTGTTTTCTTCAATTCATGGAAGAATTACTGCATTGAACTACTAATTGCCAAGCTGTTTAATCCCTAACCAGTGTAATACTTACAAAAAGACAAAAAATCAATGTATTTGACAAAGTCCACTTAATTATATTTAACTATTGTTAGTGAAAAAAAAATCTTTATTTAAAATTTATTTCAAATATATTTATTTTGTAATTCCTTTTAAAAGTTCATATCAAAAAATATATACATTTGTGATATCTCTGTATTATATAAACATGCAGAGAGCAAATATCTTCATACCTGTAATAAATAACAAGTTTAAAAACTTCATTGATTTAAATCTTTTAAATATAAACCGCGAAGTTGCGTCCATTTTTCTGTATGTATAGAGTATAGACAGTTCTGCAGTTATCATGACGTAAGCAAGCAAACTTAAAAGCATGTTTCCTTTAAAATCAAATTTGTGCACAATCCCAAACAGTCAGTCCAATATGGAACGCTAAAGTCACATATCTTCAAATCTAATAATTGAACGTATCTTCATTTTAATTGTACCGGCCTATCTTCAAATCAATAGCACCTATCTTTAATTCAGTTGTACCTACCTTTAATTCAGTTACACCTATCTTAAATTCATTTGAAGATAGATACAATTGATTTGAAGATGGGTACAAATACCATGAATTTAAGATATATGGAACGCAAAATTAACATAATTTATATTCAAATATTTGTACCTATCTTAAAATAATTGTACCTATCTTCAATTGAATTAAAGATAGGTACAATTGAATTTTCACCTTTGGAAATCAGGCCCCAAGACCCTAAACTAAGAACAGACTTAATTCAAAACTTCAAAGCAATATAACTATTCAATCAAAATTTTCCTCATATATGTATGAGTGCAAATTTTATATGAAACTTCATTTTTTTTTTTGAAAAGCAAATACATTATATAAAACTCTAGATATTAAAAATTAAGAAAATGACAGTGCTGAAAGTCGAATTGAAATAATATAAAATTAAATACATGTATTACCAAATACTGCACCACCAAAGTGCTGTTATCCTCAAATGTACAGATTTGGTTGACTATTATACACATTTTACACAAAATTGAAAATTTGGCATGTCTTAGTCTGTTTCATGATCCGGGGGCCAGAGGGGTTTAATATGACTTAATTTTATTCCAAAGAAGAACATGCATTTTGAAAATTCTTAAGGTATACATTAGCTTGGCTGTTCAGAAACCCTTTATTACTATTAATCAAGTACTTACGATACCCCAGATTAAAATATACTTTATATATAAAATAGAACACAAAAGAGTTCAAATACGACATTTTTATATCAATGTTGTTTTTGCATAAATTTAATATTTCATTATACTTCATATGTATTGTTTGAGAAAGACTTCAAGCATAAATTTAGACAAAAAGTATACATTCACGCGTACCAATAAATCTATTATGCATTTAACACAAAACGAGCCATTACCTGACTGAAATAAGTATGTTTATATTTACAAATTTTCCTGTAATGAGAATAACTACATCACACATTCCATAAACTTATATAACAATCAATTGACTGGGCTTAAAATAAAATATACAGTTAATGACAGATTGACTAGTAAAACATACTTACTAGTCACATGATATAATTCTTTCTAATCACATGACACAGAGACTGCCCAGCCAATAGTTTAATGCTAAAACACACTTAAAAAGCAAAAACGGTAGTGCAAAAAACATAAAGAAAGGAACAAGCTGCCTAGAGCATGTGACTTACTGCTTCAAATTGGAATGAAAGAAAGTGCATATAACATGCTTATAACATATTTATTACCAAACAAAGGGAGAAAAAAATCTACATATCAATCTAATTAAAATTAGATCTTTGATCCGCTCCACTTTGATCGTTACACAAAACTTTGTGTAGCGATAAAACTGGAGCGGATCAAAGATCCAATTTTAATTAGATTGATCTATATATAAAAATAATTTCTCATATAAACTGATGACTGAATTAAAATTCAGAGAATAGAGTTCATTTACTTTAAAATGATTTTTAATATTTCGCTGCTGAAAGTATAAAAATTTTTATAGAAAAACTTAGCAATGAACTATAAATAAAGATTTGTAGAAAATCTTATATATGTTGACCTGTGTGCAATTTTTTTTAAACAGAAAAATGTCATTCAATTGGTGGACTGCATATATATCATCGTATTAAGGTATTGGAGAAGTTCACGCAAATGTTTAAGCTACATAAAATATAAAAGCTGTGTTTTAGAAAAAATTAGCAGTCCTACTAAACTATATAAATTCGTTGAAAGTGTAGCGGTGAGTCTTTTTTAATACCAATCTCAAACGATATGGATGGGTTACTGACCATAGTACTGACCACAGATGAAAAGACTGAGGTAACATTTGTTTGGCTCATTCTCACTTCCCATGGGGGTAGAACAAATATTATTACTGATTTCCATTTAGCTTTTATGATCAGACTCATAGTATCTTGAAAGTAAGACACTATAAAGCAATGTCAATTAAGAAAATGTCATTGAAAACGCAAAGTTTTACCTTTTATTTGACATTTTTTTTTCTTCTAAATTTGTAACCCTTGATTTCATTGCTATCTAAAAAGTCTTTTAAATTCAAGTCAGTTATCCTATTGAGATCAATAATTTGGAAATGAAAAATATATACATCCTTCGTAGTAAGAAACTCTGGGAAAAAAAGAGAATTGCATGTTTGAAAAAAAGCCCAAATGAATATATATGAGTTCTGACAATAAACATATACCATAGCTAGTAATTTTAGCAATATAAGCTGCATTTCCAATAATTTTATTTAGCTGTTAAAACGTGTTGACATGATAAATATTTATGTAATTTAAACCTCTATGATCAATTAGACTAAAATAAAGTACAAATCTGTTTCAGAAGAAAACTTCTGTACAATCAAATATTAAAGGGTTATTGAAGTTATATAGGTGAATTGTGGCACAAGTTGGCTGTACAAATGCAAGTACAAATGCTTGAGAGTGCATTTGTACAGCCAACGAGTGCCAATATTCATCAATATAAGTTCAGTAACTCCTATATCATATAGCTAGAACATTTCCTCATATTTTCTAATAATTATTCCAACTAATAAACTCAAATTAATGATTTTTTAGTATCGGTACTCAAATTAACGCTTGTCCTGTAAGTGTTCAATATCGCATCATTCCGATGACCCTACCGAGCGTTATGATTTGCTTATTTAAGTTTTAATGGGTCTACTACGTACTAAATTTTTAATAAATAATAATGTAAGAAATAAACACATCTTACCTAGATGCCACTTCCTTTCTTTAATTTGACTATGAGAATCTGATCAGACGACATTTTTTGTTTACAACGGGGCATTCAACATTGAACGCTCGTATTCGGAATGTTTTGGGCATGCTCATATTTACAAACTCAGCGTTCAATAAAACGTCAAGACATTGAATGCTAAAACTCTCTAGATTTTTTTGTAGTATTTCATTAGAGACTAATAACTAGCTATATAATAAATAGTATTATTAAAGAAATCAATATTGTACAGGACAACAATAATGTAATTTTGCTTCAATCAAAGCATGTAAAAGGTTCTCCCATTGCAAATATGAGCAACAAAGGTTTATAAATATTCTTATTCTCTGTCGTTGAAATAGTTAATGACAATTTTGCAACAAAAAAATTTCGGACATCAAAGTTGCAGCTCATATTGCTTTAACTAACTATAAATACAGTATTTAAAATTAAAAAAAAAAAAAAGGTACACTTCTATCACAGACTTGGCAAGCCTTTTTTCCCAACTTATCACTCCATAAATGTTTTAAAGATATTGTGTTTAATATCTGACTTGCTAGAGATTTCATTCAATGAAAGACTGTGGGTTGTGACTATGCCTTCAGAGCCCGGATTTCTCTCTCCAGAACTGTGGTGACCCTAATAGCCTCAGCGGCCTTCTCTCCCCCGATGTTTTTCAGAGCAACAAGAGCTGCCTCTCTCACATTGGAGATAATATCGTTTCTCCTAAAATCAAGTTCAACAATTTTTAAAATCAACAATTTTGATTTATTTCATATCGTTTATCAACCTGTGTACAATAAGATCGTCATTTTTAACCATCTCTTTAGCATGACCTATTTTTTACTGTGACGTCATCTTTGGATTAAGATAAATGGTTGTTACAAAGAAACCATGTTGTAGTATTTCTTTAAAATACACACTTTAGATAAAAAAAAATTGCGAAGCATTTACATTTTCTGTAAATTGGACAACAGATGATGGAATTATAAAGTTTCATCAATTCAATTATAGATGCTGTATAAATTCCTTATAACTGGGCTAATTTTGTGACTAATTCTGTAATTTTTTATGAAGCTAAGTATGTAATTAAAACTGAAATTTTTTTAGAAATATTGATTTTGGATAAGACTACATGTACACTGTACATATATACAACAAATATTGCCGATGAAGTTCTAGAAAGATGTTAAACCTTTGCAATGTACACATATAGAATGTTTATATCAAAAACTTACTCTGAAAATCATGCAATTTTCTCCTTTAGAGTTTTGATAGTATCCAAGAATTTCATAATTACAAATTATATATAATTGTATTACAAAAATGTAAAGTGAAAATTACCACAGATTGACCAATGCCTCCACCGCCTGAGTGGCCTTGACATGCCCCAGGGCCAGGCAGGCCGCCTCCCTCACCACCCGGTCTTTGGATTTCAGACACTTCTTAAGGTTGACAATAGTTTTGATGTCACTGGACCCTGTTCTCGCTAGAGAGATGATGGCAACAGCCTGTATGTTAACATCGCTGTCTGTTAGCAGGTCCAGTAAAGCCGCTATTACTGTTGCACTTTTGTATTTGCCTTTGATAAAAAAGGTATTTATCATTTTTATGTTACTTATCATTTGGCTTTTTTTTTAGTCGAATGAAAGCATTTTTTGACAAAATTAGACTAAGTACAATTCTCTGTCATCCTTGGACTTTCAGTAAGGCATGGCATTCTCGACGCTACTTAATTAGCGTCTCTCAAATGACAACGAAGATTCTCATTGGAAATAAATATATAAGAAATAAATAACATCAACAACATTAAATTGTTGTCAACAACAATGAGACAACTTAGGCCCCACCTCTTTGCCGCACAAGACGCTATCACTGGATCCTTGCTACACTCATTGACATTCGCCCGAATTTCTATTCCATGTATTGAATATTTCCACAGTGAATGAAAGGCTGTGTAGTGTAAATTTCAGGCACTAATTATATAATGCCGACAATGTCATACCTTTCTGAAAGTCCAAGGATAACAGAGAATTGTACTACCTAAATTTTCAATGGCCTGTACTCTGACAGATGATTCCATACTGAAAACTTCCCTCATGGCGTAACTCTCTCTTGCTTGTTCTTGAATTCTGAACCACAGCGGATTAATTACTTCATCAACAGTGCAAAACGCTACAACAATATTATTTTTTTACATTTTGGAAAGATCATTAATTTTAAGCTCACCTGAGCCAAAGGCTCAAGTGAGCTTTTCTGATCAAAATTTGTCCGTTGTCTGTCGTTGTCGTCATTGGCGTTGTTGTAAACTTTTCACATTTTCATCTTCTTCTCAAGAACCACTGGGCCAATTTCAACCAAACTTGATACAAAGTATCCTTGGGTAAAGGGGATTCAAGTTTGTTCATATGAAGGGCCACGCCCTTTTCCAAGGGGAGATAATTATGAATTAGAGAAAAATTAATGATATTTTTAAAAAATCTTCTTCTCAAGAACCACTGGTCCCGGAAAGATGAAACTCATGTGGAATCATCCTCAGGTAGAGTAGATTCAAGTTTGTTCAAATCATGACCCCTGGGGGTAGGGTGGGGCCAAAATGGCCGATCAAAGTTTTACATAGGAATATATAGGAAAAATCTTTAAAAATCTTCTTCTCAAGAACCATTGGGCCAGGAAAGATGAAACTCATATGGAAACATCCTCAGGTAGTGTAGATTCAAGTTTGTTCAAATCATGACCCCTGGGGGTAGGGTGGGGCCAAAATGGCTGATCAAATTTTTACATAGGAATATATAGGAAACATCTTTAAAAATCTTCTTCTCAAGAACCACTGGGCCAGGAATATGAAACTCATATGGAATCATCCTCAGGTAGTGTAGATTCAAGATTGTTCTAATCATGATCCCCTGGGGTAGGGTGGGGCCAAAATGGCTGATCAAAGTTTTACATAGGAATATATAGGAAAAATCTTTAAAAATCTTCTTCTCAAGAACCACTGCGCCAGGAACGATGAAACTCATGTGGAATCTTCTTCAGGTAGTGTACATTCAAGATTGTTCAAATCATGACCCCCTGGGGTAGGGTGGGGCCAAAATGGCCGATCAAAGTTTTATACAGGAATATATAGGAAAAATCTTTAAAAATCTTCTTCTCAAGAACAGCAGGACCAGGAAAGATGAAACTCATGTGGAATCATCCCCAGGTAGTGTAAATTCAAGTTTGTTCAAATCATGACCCCCGGCAGTAGAGTGAGGCCAAATGGCCGATAAAAGTTTTACATTGGAATATCTAGGGAAACATTTAAAAATCTTCTTTTCAAGTACTTTAAAGCCATGCTTAGTGATATTTATAGGGAATCTTCCTCAGGTAGTGTAGATTCAAGTTTTTTCAAAGCAAGACCCCCTGGGGGGTTAAAATTCAAGACACCCTCCCCGTCAGTAAACTTTCAGTTCTGATCTGATGTGTGCTTTTTCCTAGCCAATTGCTCAGGTGAGTGATGTGGCCCCTGGGCCTCTTGTATAATACTGTAAGTAGTTTTTTTTTTAAAATATATTTTAGTTTTTTGTTCTAATTTAAATGTCATTTTAAAAGTGGATATGTTCTAGTTTTTTTTTTTATTTTCCCAAATATAATAAACTTTGCTCATTTAAAATTATTCAAAGGCTTTTATCTTTTTCTTTTTTTTAACTTTTCTTTTTTGTACTTCAATATATGGAAACTGTTCCTACCTACCTAGATAGTTTTCCTTTTTCAGCATGGTGTCACTTGTTTCCATCAGCATCTCTCGTCGGAGAATTGATAAGAGCCATTCAGTGTCTTTTTCACCAAACGTCTCCTCAAAATCATCCTTGAAATCTTTCAATATTTGATTCCTATATCTGGTAGGAAACAGTGAGAAAAACTCGACAAATTATGAAGAAATTTAATTAAAAGTAAGGTAATATTTATCTATTTAACACACTATTTTCATGAAAAGCAGTTTTATCATAAATTGATAAATCATCTATTTTAAAGAAAAGAGTATCTTTTTACTGTTTAAAAAATATCCTTTATTCTAAAGGTATTCCTCAAGTGAAAAATTATCTTTTTTCTTTTCTTTTTTTTTTTGTTTCTAGAGCATGGACAGAAAACTTCTTTTTTCACATAGAAATATTTCTTTTCTTGAAGTGAATTACTAGTATTTTTTTTAATCAAAATTGTAGTAGCATTCTTTCTTAAAACTACGAAATTGCCAATAAATGAGACCACTTTCTTTCTTTAAAACACTATTTTTTTAATAATCAGAATCCCTCATCAGAAATAAGGTTCGTACAAAAAGATATTTCATTTGATAAATCAAATTGTTGCGCTGTGCACTGGCGCAGTGGTTACAGCGTCTGCTCTAGAGTCGCAAAGTAAGGAGTTGATCCTTACGTCGCGGGTTCAAATCCCACTGTGGGACGTTGAGACCTGCCTTCGGATGAGACCGGTAATATGTATATATTCCCTGAACATTTGTTAAATCATCAATTACTTGAAACAGGCCGCATTACTTAATAAATACAGTCAACTAGATTTGATGGATATGCTGTATATGTTTCATGTCTTGTACAACATATCGATTTATTGCGTTTTTTAACATCCCTGAAATTTTCATTCAATCGAGATGCCAGCACTTGCGGTAGAGGCCTGCCAATTTAGACATGACCTCGGTACTTACAATCTTAGAGCAGATAAGTATATTTATTTCTTGCCAGTACCTAAGTGTATCATGGGACCTCCATTTATACGGTCTCATCCAGTTTCCACGTCCTGTCGTGGGATTAGAACAGCGGTGTTAGGATTTACTCCTTACTCTGTGACTCTATAGCAAACACTCTAACCACTGCACCAAGTTGTCGACGAGCCTAACCGGTTTCAAGCAGTTTTATCTATTCATCTATTACAGGCACGTAGCATCGTTTTTGAAAGGGGGGCAAGCCAGAGAAATCTTTCTTTACTTACCTATAAAAGTTGACTAGCAAAAAAGTAAGAGGGGGGAGGGGAATTGCCCAAACTCTAAAATCCTATTTCGTGGGGGTGGTGGTGGTGGGATGGGGGGGGGGGGGGGGGGGGGG
>PRKT01000261.1:274750-300645 GCA_003671525.1 Saccostrea glomerata | reverse complement strand
TTGCCCAAACTCGAAAATCCTATTTCGTGGGGGTGGTGGGGGGATGGGGGGGGGGAAGGGGTAGTGGCAAACCTTTTTCAACTTTCTTTCACTTCCAATTTTTTTGCATACAGTACAAACATTTCCTGGATATCACTTTACTGTGGTAAGAAGCCTCGGTTGACAATGGTTTTCTCGGGGTGAAAATTTTCAATGTTACACTCAACTACATGAAATATTCATATAATATTCAAGCATAATTTCACTAAGGCAAATGAGTAAAATCTTTGGATTTAGAATATTTCTATCCCTTTTAAGATACATACTTTTCCCAACTGATAGCTGTTTCTTTCCCAAAACACTGATTCCAGTATGTACTGGCATCTTCAAGATAAATTCTGGACATCTTTGTTTTTGACAGACTCTTATTCAAGTTAGTTAAAGTTTTCTGTCTTTTCATAGATTTCATCAGGTCTGAAATTGAAAAAAAAAATTTAAAATCTTGATTGTTTATTTAGAAAAAAAAAATCCCTTTTATACTAACATTCACATAAGTACATGTAAGGGATTGACTTCAATTTTGTTTGTATTTTTATCAATGAAAACAATATTGAAATAGCATCTCTACTTAAGATTTCAGCTTCATTTTGATAGAAAATTTCTCAAGGTGAAAATTTTCAATCGTACTTTCAACTTTATTTTATTAACCGGTTTTTTTGTTGTTGGTATTTTACATAAATATAGAAGTTTCTTTGTATAAGCTCTGAATAACCTACTTTGATGTCAAAAAAATATGAGATATAAACTTCGGCACCTAGCTTTCATATAGCACCTAGCAAATATGGAGATAAACAATATTCAAGATCAAAAGTCCAAAAGATCAGAGGTGGGATCAGGTGCCATGGAAGAGTGAGCATCCCCTGCTCTCTGTTGCCTCTGGGCATGTACACAGTATTATTCAAGAACTACAGTGTAAATATATAAGCACTGAGTTTGTTCCCTTTCAGATTTTTAAGATGAAGGCAAGAAACATTTTCATTAACTAAAAGAATATATCTTTGAAATGTAGAAATGGCCTCATTTTTACTTTGATCAAGTGTATGTGTTGTTAGTGTCAATAGTGGTTTAGAGTTGGCAATACATATACTAAGGTTTTTCAGCCTTGTGAATTCCTGAAAAATAAAGACTGTTCCATTTTAGTTGAAAATATATCAAATATCACTTGATCCCTTAGTGAAAGCATATATCTATCAAAGTTAAGCAATTTTCTTGTTTGTCCATGTATAATGACTAGTCTTGAATTGCATGTACATGCCATTATTCTCAATTCCTGAAATTTTGTTCAAAGATATGTCCATAAAATGCTGTTTTTCAATATTTGCCTTGAACCAAACCTCTGTTCAAAAATGTTCAATTATGTAATTTAAGAACTTCTTTAAATTACAATATGTTATATCATGAGTACCTCACATTTATCTAACTTACTACCGCTCTTCTGCTGGGGAGTCAAGTAAAGTTCTAAATCTTGCAAGATTTCTGGGGCACATGACATTGTTTAATCATGACAATCAATTGATTCAAACAATTTTATGCCGAATTCGAAAGTACAATGCATTGCCAAGGATTAAACTCCAAATAGCAGATTGTCAAATAAGGAAAATTTAGAATAACTTATCAGCTTTAAAATGTGACAATTTCAATGAAAATTAAATGAAAAGAGTATGCATAGTTATAAATATCGATAAAAATTTAACATTTTAGGATAAGCTCCTCTCAAAAATTGATTAGGCTGGTTCAGCGATTGTTAAGCAAGGTATTCCAGCCAGATTTTTTACTTATCTGGCCTTATGAATTCTACACTGATCTTGCATTGTATTCATTATCACATTTCCCCCCATCAAACAGACGTTTCCTATACCTCCATCACGAAAGAGTTCCGCTAAGTTAAGTAATCGTGTTATCAAGTATTAATCCATTTATTTTTTGGATTGAGGGGTAGGCTCACATTTGAATTCTGTACACACCCATTTTCTTCAAAATTCATGAACATCTTACAATTTCAGAAAGTCTCTCCTTCAATACCTGGACTTTTATAGGAAACTTATTTATAAGAAATGAAAGCACTTAAAGTCTCTACTTTATATTGATGCTCTTTGAGTAAGGAATCCCCCCCTCCCCCTCCTTAACCTTATAATTGTAACAATACTTGATTTCTGTCAGGAAGAAAACTTGATGAGTAAAGAGCAATCCACACCAGTTGAGTATAAAAAGAGTGTGCACCTTCCTATTTTACTTGAGTTACAGAGTGATAATTGATCAAATACAGATTTTTTTGTTGGAAAGGGTATAGTCACCTGAGAAAAAATGTGTATGTGCTAATTGAAGAATGAAGAACCCATGAAAGAGTTAGCAAATCAATGTATCAAAGTGTAGTGGATACTTATTCATTTTTTTGTATTTACCCTGTGTCTTTGCTGCATCTTTTGTTTCTGAATGTGTCAAAGATTTTAGAATGTTTTAAAATATACATTTAATTTATCAAAACAAAAAGACATTTTTAAATATGAAATAAATATTCCGTTTGGATTTAAAACATGCCAATGGATATATCAAATAATGTTTATAATCAAGCAAAATTGTCCATCCCTGGATCTTTGTTATAAGCATGTTTTAATGTACATGCAAGCTACATGTAGCTGATTGCAATCAAAAACTGAAAAATTTAAATAAAATAAAAATTATTCAAGCAAAAGAAAAGAAAACTGCATAAAGAAGATAATTTATGACAAACCTGGCCTACTGCAATCTGCCTTCTCTGCCTCTAGCTCACTTTGAACTTCTTCACATACTTTATCCACTAATTCTTTACTTTCACTTTCAGTATTGTTGCACAATGAAAACCATTCAAAACCAGCTAGCTGAAGTTTCCTAAATAAAAAAAATGGAAAAAGTTGAAAGATATAAAATTGATGCGACACAGTTCTCAAACTCCAATCATTAATACTTCAACAGAGAAAAAAAATGGTTTTACATTGTCGAGTTTATTTCAATTTCTTTCTCAATACATGTACTTAAAGTTTGTAAAGTTTTTCATGCACTCATTTTTTTTTCATGATCTATCATGAGATAAGGAGAAATTTATTTTATTCACTCCTCCATGGCACCTGATCCCACTTCTGATGTTTTAGAGCTCCTATGTTGTATTTTGTTATGGATTTTGATATTGAATACTGTTCGTTATCTCCATATCCTTCATTCTTAAACTGCAGTTTGGGACTCTGCTATTATTCCTGTATTAATATATGGAAGCAAAGCAGAGAGTGAATTAAGATTATATTTTGAATTACATGTACTATCAAATTACATTTCTGGTTAAAAGTGTACTGAATATTTGATTCACAAGACACAAATTTAAACAGTTCTAAATCAAGTTTCATCTTTTCTTTAAAAATATGTCATACGTTTACAAAGCATTCATAATAAGAAAACAAACAAAAACTAATAAAATAGTTAGTTAAGAGTATAACCAACAGATAAATATAATTACATTTTATCAACCAACAGAATACTTAAAATACATGTATGATGATCAATTCCGTGTTTACTTCAGTATAGCATAAATAGTAATACATTTATGCAAAATTCTTGCAAAATGGAAAGACCTTTTGTAGATAAGATTTAGAAATTAGCAATCTTGCTGTACTAAAAATAAGTTTATTTGGTCCAAGGATGGTGTAAGAATATACTCCAGCTGTAATAGATGACCCAATACTTATTTTCTACCAGCAGCTGCTTAAGCAAGGCACCTAGCTGCTCCCGTGTTTGGAATTTCCGGGGTTCATGTTTTACCTTCTTCCCCAATCCGTTTTGAGAATAAATTTTGAGTTTCAATCACTGTTCACTTATTGTGACCATTTTCATCTATCAATGACAGAGCTCTTTTCTAAGCTTAAGTACAAAATCTATAATTATACCAATACTTACATTCCATTGTCCATATGATTTAGTAACTCTTCTCTGTCACTCAGCTGTACAGGATAGATATTCTTTTTGGACACATATGCCAATGCTAGCTGATCCTGACACAGCTTGGAACTGACTGAGGAGGGGCTCATGATGAAGACAAATATCTAACTCAAGAAAATGTTACACAGATTCAGGCTTTATATTGGTAGTAATCTGAATAATTTTCTAACACAAGGTAAATTATTAACAAACAAGATGCTGAAACAAGAATAGTCTTGTTCAAAGTCATATAATTTAATAAGTTCTATGGTCAATACAATAACATTGTCAGCAAAAACAATTTATCATTAAGTCATACACTGATTGACGTTTCTCATACTGATTGTTAGATAATTATATACACACTGAATTGAATGAAAGGTTCACATACCTTACAATCTACTATGATTCTACCTATAGCATTGAAGATATCAGTGCCTGCTGTTATGTCTGTATCTGCCATCCAAACATGAATCCCTTTCTTACTAATCATTTCTGTAAAAACATATGTGATAAATTCAATTCAGTTAATTGACAGCACCATGTTGGTATACAGTCAAAGTAAGAAAACAAAAAATTACATTTTTAATGAACCTCTTCAGTATAAAGTGATAATAATAACCATTTACCATCAAAACTGTTATAAAATGAATATATTCAAATGGTTAAAAAAATAATATATCTACAATAATGTTACAGTGCATAAAAAGGGACATATTTTTAACAAGCACAGTATGGTAATAATGTACAGATGTGTGTACATGTATGGTATCTATATAGGCCTTAATATGTAAAATTATGGACATACTTCAACAATAGCACGAACATCAGAATTTGACTTCATTTGTAAGATTTTTAGACAATTAATTCATCTCTCAAATCAAAAAATGAAACCTTTTAATTTTTTGACAACTTCTGTGTCCTCTTGATCATAACTCAACATCACTTCACACTTCGATTTCTTGGAGACCAAGGCGAGTTTCCCCTTCATTGTTTCACTTTGTAAGGCCATTTCTGTTTTCCGATACCCTGAATTTGTAAACGCTGGAAGATTTATAATTTAAGAAACATAGTATTAAGATATAAAGTAAAAATTCTTCTTCTAAGATGTAAACATTGGGTCCCCAGTCGATTAGTGTTGACATGGGACTTGTAAACACCTACATACTAATCGTACCTCTAGAAATAGGAGAGTCTCCTGCGAGAATCGAATCTAGAGTTATTGCCCTCAACATGCCATTTTTCTTTCAAGTAGGGTCTACACTGCAGCCAAAAGATTCTCTTTTTTACCGTAAGATATTTTCATCTCGTTTTCGCAATAATTAATAATTAACAAGAATACGAGTAATGAAAGTTTGAGCTAAGTTTCACATCAATTAAAAAATTTCAGAAATCGCATATAGTTTATGAAGGAAGGCAGAAAAAAATGTTTTTGTGAGGGTTCCTCGAAATACAAGAAATATTCCGCCACAAAATGTAAAATAATTTTTATGTAAAATTATATGAATATACTTATGATTTTAAATAGGAATTATAGTTTGTCAAATTTTATATTTTTTAAGTTTGTTTATGACCATTGCTATTTTTTTGTCATATGTGTTTATTAATAACCAAAAGCAGCAATCTAAGAAATGAATTATAATTTATTTATTTTTATAATAATTGAATTATCTTATAAGGCTGACCCATTCTCAAATATTTTATTCAAACAAGAGAACATACATGTAACTATCGAAAATATATGCTTATAGGATAAATGCAAAACATATCAATCTTTTCTAAGGCCAAAGGTCTGCCTTTTCGTTAAAAAAATTGATGACTATATCAAATTATAATGAAGGAGTAGAAAATAATTCAGAAACATTTTTCATGTTATTTTAAGGGATGAGAATTTTAAGTCAGTAAATATTTTTTTATTCAATAGATAAGATATTTTTGATCGGAGGCAAAACAAGTGGCTAGACTTGGTTCTACTCCAATATGCAATTTTGCATTGCAACTTTAACTACTAGATTATTCAAAGTCCAAATAAATTGCGCGACACATTTTCTTCTTTCAAAACTTTATTGCGTCGTATTGGTTGGACGCGATATGGAACGACATGATCTGATAGATTTATTAAGGAAAAAACGCATACGATCAGTAGATATATGACAGGGTCATTATAAAGTCGAGAAATCAAAATTAAGATTATGATAGATTTATATCAACCTAGTTAGAGCTTAGCGATATTTTCAACCACATCCTCTGAACAATGCGTCTCTTGAAGATTCCATGCAGGTAATAAATAGATCAATCTTACTGCAAAAATAAAAAAAAATGCTGATCGTTGTCTTTTTGTCATGATAACATTAATTAATTAATTACGACGTTGGGTTTTCGTCGGCATAAATAGTTTTTATTCGCCACTGTTTACGTCCTGTCACCTTATTTCCCCTTAGGCTAACTGTCCATGCGCGCTCATCATATCCATAAGTGTGAGAGTGAGGACTTCAACAGTGATATTCCACATTCGGGCGTGAAACTTACAACTGAAACTGTTAATAGTGATATACACGTTACATTCACTGGATATTTACCCTTTTCCATGATAGTAAGTAATAATTTTATCTATATTTTTTCGTATATTTGTTTCAATTTCAGACAGGAGATATTCTGTACATTGTTTCGTAGAGCGAGGTAAATATATATGATTTTATGTTTCTCATCATTGATCATTTAAATCATGAACTCATTAATTTAAGATTAATATTTAAAAATGAAATTAATGACATTAATTTCTAATAATACTTTAAGTGCTTTCAACATAACACGAAATATGAACAGACAAGATGGGTGTGATTTGTAGCACCTGTACATGTACATACGTACGATTTAGACTTGGGCTCGGGCGCTGATGTCATTTTGATCGAGTCGTACTGTACTGCATGTGAATATTTTATATATATATATATATATATATATATATATATATATATATATATATATATATATATATATATATATATATATATATATATATATATATATATATATATATATATATATATATATAAATCAAGTCACCAGTCGCAAAAAAAAAGCTTAGATAGACACTGAAGAAATTTTCACGAGAAAAGTTATTATTCTACATATGTAGGTTGTTAAAATATTGAAATCAGAAAGAAAAGAGGGCGTTTTTCCCCTTTCCATTTTTGTTAAAAACAAAGCCCCTGTTTCTCTGTGCTAGCTCAAACCAAACCCCACGCAAAGTATCAAATGTTACCTGAAATGTCAAAAATCCATTAAGGAGACACGAAAAAATTTAACAAATTGCTATCATCAATCAAAATATTAACCATAGTATTTGGAGTTCTACTAAAAAGATATAGGGAAGAAAATCAATTTACCTTAAAAATGTATAAGTTTAATAATGAACTGAAAAAGCGTGTCTTCAAACGCTTGATTTGAACACATTTTCCTTTTGAAAATTAAATTTTTTAATTATTCTTGAAAAAAAACATAAAAGATGAACAATTCATCCATGTACAGTTATGAGTTATCCTAAATTTGAATTTACTCTGATCGGTTGGTGTGAATTATAAAAATTATGACAAATATAATTAGACGATACAAAAAATTCTTCAATGAGTATATTGTTTTTAAAATTAACTTAATTGTCAACGAATACTGTTAATTTTATACAAAGTTATGATAGCGTATATAGTGCATTTGACAAAGACTACGATATAATAAAACCGTATTTTCATTCGCATTGTTCTCCGACCCGAGAGAAAAAACTTTATCTTCAGTGGAACATGCACTCATGATATAAAAATAAATTCAAATCTTTAAAGTGACACAGTGTTAACCGATTAGAAGTGCATGACATACATGTAAGTTAAATAAAAATAAATGATATAAAAGGCAAATAAGACGACAGAAATTTTTTTTTTGGTCTCAAACAAAATTGATATTGGCCTCTGAGTTTTAAAAAAAAAACTGTTTGTTGCAGGTGTTTACGAGGAAGCTAATATATAAAAACGCGACGTGACTACCTTAAGAATTCAGACTTTGGTCATTCTTTATTCTACGTCAACACTTCAGAACAGTAAAACGCTTTATCGAATAAAAGACAATTATTCTGCTCATTAGTAATAACGTGTCTGTTCAACAGGTAAACAATTAGAGCCAGAATATCCTCGTAAAGCTGCATTAGTGCGGTAGTTACTAATGTACTTTTACATTCTTAAGACTGGTAATATAACAAAATAATTCAATTTTAATATGTTTCAAAATGATGTGATCTGAGCCATAATTCATATGTCAACAGGATTTGCATCTACGACGATTATATGAACATCAATGCACTTTACGATGCGTCTAAAGATTGATCGACCTTAAGCGATCAATGAAAAACATTCGAAAAGTGCCCAAAATGGATCTGTACCAACCAAACTTAGAGACCATGATATAATGATGGGAAATAGAAAGAAATTGTGTTAAATATTTCAATAAATATGTATGTAGTTGTATTTGAAATAGATAAATCTGGAATGTGACCGCAAGTAGCTGTGTCGATTATTATGTGGTTTTTATATCAATGAATAAAATTAATGAAGAAAGTTAATCAGTATTATCCTTACTTAATTGACTTCATTATTTCATCAATTCCTAGTCTCATAAATATAATATCCTCTCAAAATTTGTGGTTTAAAAAATCAACCAATTTCGGAGTCACGTGAAGTATTGATAGTATTGACCGTTTTCTACTTGCATGGCCTGGAAAAAAATAGACATTGTCTCTTTTAAATTCTGAAATATCTGAAAATTCATATAAACCTCGATATTCAAATATTTACATCCACTGAATATTTTCTCCTTTATTTCTTAAGAAACCCCAAATGCGTTAATCACTGCATGAACTACATTAGGCATGTCGCCTGTACAGATTTCTTGATCAGTGGCTGTTCCATCAATGAAACGTATAAAGACGTTCGCATCATTAATACAATAATTAATCTTTTTAATACTCCTTTAAATGATTATTTAAACAGATATAAATGTAAACTAGAGGTACTGTGAGCAATGAGCTCACTAAATGATACCCCCCGCCTCCCATAATGTCGATGTGTTGCTATATATTGTTTTACGGTAATGTGTAAAGAGGAATAACTCGTCCTATCAAATGTTATCCAGAAGCTTCTATTATGTGACGTCATAGGTAAACAAAAAATGGCAATGTCCATGTTTTGCTCTGGGAAACCTAAAATACGTGTCGAATTAAAAAGTAAAATAGGAGGTGCACAATGGCAATATGTAATAAAGATTCTGTGAAAGTTTTATTAAATTTCACTCAGTAGTATAAGAGGAGTTGCGGATAAGAGAAAAAGCGTAACAGACGGACGGACGGACGTACAGACGGACGGACGGACTTAACGATTACTATATACCCTCCCGCTTTTCAAGCGGGGGTATAACAATAAAATGTCTTTCTTTGTTTGTTATTACTGGAATTAACGGTGGCAGCTATTGCAGAAAAATTTACATAACCCGCTTATCTCGCATAACCCTCTTATTGCATAGAAATTTACATATGTATTTTTTTCTGCAACAGCTGCTTCCGTTAATTCCAGTAATAACAAACAAAGAAAGCATTTTATTGTTTAAATAATTACTCCAAGACATTCCCTATACGAATCTAGGCTGAACAAGAATTCAGATAAAGTAAAATGGACCGAGAATAGATACAATTTTTATGAAAATTGAGGTAAAAATTACTAACTTTTAATTTTAAAAACCAAGTACAGTACTAAGTAAATAAGTATATTCCAACTAATATTGTAACTGCCCACCCTCTGACAAATTTTGCATTACGGCCACAGTAAGAATAAAGAAAGAAAGTAGACAACAATGTCATAAATCAAAACAAACAAAACGCAGTGACATTTAAGCACTATAATAATTGCCTTTCTGGGATACATATTTTAAATATTTTCTGGACATTGATGGGATTTCTTATCATGACCACATCATAGCAACCTTAACTTAAATAAAATAATAGATTTCTAACAAATAATTTCAAATCTAAAACCCTATAAGAGAATGGTGGGATTTTTCAATCCCAACAAAATCCCATGGGAGGGAAAATCTTTGAGAGATATTTCCTCCAATGTTTTTTTTTTCTTTCTCACATTGTCAACCTTCTCCGTTGGCTTAAACTGAGAAAATTAATTTTAAAAATTGTCGGTTTGGTACGAAAAGCTTTAAATAATCAGAAAGTTCTCAACTTATATTCTTCCAGAAAATCTGTTATTTGACTTGCAACAAAATACTTCCCACACCCTGAGAACTTTATAGATGTTAGATCTAGAATACTAACATGTATATAACGCACGATAAGGTAAAAAAAAATCTCTCAAGCCTTTCATTTGAGGACACCGAACAAGACTAACCAGAACATTTTCCTATATATTGTATATTGAGACAGGAGATGCTTATTCCCCCATGGCACTAAATCCCAGCTCTGATGTTTTTAAAGGCCCTTGTTTGCTATTATCCAATTTAGTTTTGATTCAATGTAATTTAGACTTGAATTTATTTGCATTCTTTTATTAATACATGTACGATATATATATCCCGATGGGCTTGAAGTAAAAGACACTACAGAGTTGGCAACATCTGTTACATATTTAGGTACATGTATTTAACTTGGAAAAGACGTTAATGGTTATCTAACAACCAAGCTTTATGACAAACAAGATGAGTTTAATTTTACAATCGTCAACTTCCCTTACTTATGCAGCATCAGACTTTCATCTCCTGCATACGGGGTTTATATCTCTCAATTAATTCGATACAAAAGAGCTTGCTCTACGTATGAACAATTTTTTAAAACGTTGATTCTAAATAATAGCGGTGACAAGGATCACACGGCGGGTGTGACCAGTGGGCAGGGATGCTCACTCATTTATGGAACCTTTTCACCTCAGGTGTTTTGGATGTCCGTGTTTGTTCTGCTCCATTTTTTGAGTTTGAATACTGTTCATTATCTCCCTATATTTCATTTCTTATCTCCTTTCATTTAGAAGTTGATGAGCTTGTTATTCTAGGAGATCTTTGAGCCGCTAGAGTCAGGTGGACTGTCTCTAGGAATACTGCATGAAGCACATTTCTCTACCATGATCAATTTATGTGTCACTAAGCAAGAAATGTCTATCTTTTCATTCTTTGATGTGAAAACAAGCAATTCTCAATTCTAAAAGCAAAAGAATCTTCAATAAAGGTACCGGGTAAATATAAAGTAAGTCCATGCTTGTAGCTTATGAAAGATACTATCAAGATACGTAAAGTCAAATAGAAAAGACCATGGAAACTTTATTTAACCTTGGTTTCAACCTTTGTAGTCTACTGTAAATCAGCTTGTTGATATATAATAAAACTACATTGTATGTCAATTCTTGCTAAATGTTGGGAATTCAGATTTTTCCTTTAAAGCCTTTTATGTTAATATGTAAAGATTAAGAAGAGCTATCATACACAAAAGTCGCCCAAGGAAGAAAACCATTGAGAATAGGGTAAACTCGGACCTCAGAAACATAGAAGTGAGAAAGAAATTCCATGAAAGATGGAAAAACCATGATAACTATTCAAGAACAAGGAACGAACTGAATCTTTTTATGCCCTGCTCAAATCTTCGAGCAGGGCATAAAAACATACCCTTGGAAATTCCAGAGGTGGAATATGACCTGAAATATGAAAAATTGTTCGTAGGCAGAAACATTCTCTAGCATATGGAATCATCTGGAAGTTATAAGTAGACAATAAAGATATATTGCCACTTAAATAACGGATGTTGACGATAGGAAAGTTAGAGTCATTATGTTTATCATTACATTAACAGAGGAGTAGGTGTCTGTTTGCCATCAATGACTTATTCAATTTAAACATTTGTCAGACTATGTGGTGTCATTTGTCTAGAATTCAGAAGGATATCAGCATATAAATAAAAATGAATATTGTTAATATATATTCACAATATCAATATGATTAATAAAGGAACTCAGACTTAAGTCTTAGACTGCTTCACGACCCTGGGACCTAGTCTCTAAATTACTTAGTATTCAGAAAATTGTTAATGAGTAACTAATGAGGAACACGTTTTGAATAACTTTGGGTCGTTTGTATGTAGAAACAGAAATTCATGTTTTTTTCTACAAGGAAAATTACTTTGTAAAAAAAAAAAACTAACAACAAGATATGAAAATGTTCAAGGTCTATCCTGTCTTTATTAAAGAAATTCTCGTCTTTGATCTCAGTAAGCCTTTTTTTTATCATGGTTATACAGTATTTGTTATATATTTATTTTACGTTGCAAAAGTACAGAGATTTGCATAAAGTTTTGCATATCAATAATGATTATTATATTAAATCAGCTAATGACAACATTTTGAATTGATGGACAAATGGCGTTCTTTTGTGGCATGTTTTGTACTTTTTTACTTACATGAATTTTTTTTAAAAATTCATCTGTAGTGCATTGTCAACCATTAATGATATCATAATGGAAGTCATAATCATGATTTAATAAAGTGGTTTAACATCGGATTTATAATAATACACCTTTAATAGTTAAGAGGCCATCCACTAATGCTACATTATGTTCCTCTGTTATTAATGAAAGACCGAAGCCAAGTCAACTGAGCTAGTTTTTTTGATGGATAAAATATAAAATAACAACAGTAGTGAAAGTGAAAAAATGTCATTTATTGAAGTAAATGACGCAAAACAAAGAATAAACATATTATGAAGGGGTCAGACAAGACTAGAAAACACACCAAAGAATACAAAAGTCTTTGGTATCATATTATACAATCTGACCCCCTAAAATTCAATATAGCATAAAGCAGGCACTGATATGCCTGTCATCAAAAAAGGGTGGGATAAAAGAAAATAAACGCCAAACAAATAAGTATGAACACTAATACATGTACATATATAACAAATATAATATAAGACGGTGGAAGAAAGGGCGATGGATGAAGGGTGTTTTCGACAAACAATTGCAAATCAGCGTGTCTTCTCCTTTGGTAAATAAACAGAATGATCACGTTATTGGGAGAAGCCACGCTGATTGGCTGTAAATTAAGGCAATTGTGTCATAGATTAAAAAAAAGGCAATTGATCCCGATCTAAATAGTTTTAAAACACCAAACAACTTTACAATTACCAAATAAAATCATATCACATCTGAAATAAATTATAACAAATAAAACAATTACAATTCCTTTAAATCTGTCACTTAAAGGATATCATTATTGTAATAATAATAACTCATTTATGTTCCTCTGTTATTAATGAAAGACCGAAGCCAAGACAACTGAGCTAGTTTTTTGATGGATTTAAAATAAAATAACAACAGTAGTGAAAGTGAAAAAATGTCATTTATTGAAGTAAATGACGCAAAACAAAGAATAAACATATTATGAAGGGGTCAGACAAAACTCAATTAAAGAATACAAAAGTCTTTGGTATCATATTATACAATCTGACCCCCTAAAATTAAGTATAGCATAAAGAAGGCACTGTAATGCCTGTTATCATCATTAGAGTATTTTACTTATTGTTGGTTAATACATTGCTTTTATGTGTTTTACAGAAAATACATCAGTTTCTGATAAAATAATACAAGCATGTTTCTGGGGAAAACTCTATGGACAAATGCATGTGATAGAAAGGGTATGTATAGGCAGTTTGCCTGTTGCCCAATCTATTCAGTATTCTGAATAAATATTGTTTGAATCAAAGTGTTTTATTTTATCAAACACGGATTGTATGCATGTATTTTCATTGATTAATGATGTAAGAAGCTTCGTACAATTAATAATATTTACATTTCCAATAAATTTCCCCTATGATTTTTACAAAATAGAAAACAGTTCATTTTCTCATGAACTACCATGAATGAGCATAATTATCCCCATTATGCATAGGCAGTTGTACACCTGCACTGCACATTGACATACTAGGTATGCTAGTTATACACGGGCATTGTACATTGATAGTGGTATGCTAGTAATGCACGTGCATTGCACATTGACAGAGGTATGTTAGTATTAAACGTGCATTGAAGATTGACAGAGGTGCTGGTAATATTCGTGCACTGTACATTGACAGAGGTATGCTAGCAATACACCTGCAGTGTACATTGACAGAGGTATGCTGGTAATACACGTGCACTGTACATTGACAAGTGTATGCTAGTAATACACGTGCACTGTACATTGAGAGAGATTTGCAGTAATAAACGTGCAGTGTACTTTGACAGAGGTATGCTAGTAATACATCTGCAGTGTACTTTGACAGAGGTATGCTGGTAATACATCTGCAGTGTACTTTGACAGAGGTGTGCTAGTACAGTAATACACGTGCACTGTAGATTGACAGACACACAGATACTGTAGTAAACACAGTGGTTAGTGCTCTGTACTCTGAAAAAAATACAGAAAATATAGAAATACAGGTGCTCTTATTCAGAGCGAAACTAGAGATAAATGACTTTGAAAATCAGATTTTTATTATCAATTGTTCGAAGCTTCTTTCATCATTAATCATTGAAAATACGCGCATACAATCAGTGTTTAATAAAATAAAACACTTTGATTTAATCAATATTTATTCAGTATATTGTTACTAATCAAAATGTTTTAGCAATATACAGTGCACGTGTATAACTAGCATACCTATGTCAATGTACAGTACACGTGTATTACTAACATACCTCTATATATGTTCAATGTATCAGTGTATTACCAGCATACCTCTGTCAATGTACGGTACACGTTTATTACTAACATACCTCTGTCAATGTACGGTACACGTTTATTACTAACATACCTCTGTCAATGTACAGTACACGTGTATTACTAACATACCTCTGTCAATGTATATGGTACACGTTTATTACTAACATACCTCTGCACGTGTATTACTAGCATACCTCTGTCAATGTACAGTACGCGTGCGCGTGTATTACATGTACTAGCATACCTAGGTCAGTGTGCAGTACGCGTGTATTACATGTACTAGCATACCTAGGTCAGTGTATAGAGCACTTGCATTTTTGATCTTCATTGTCAGCCATTAATGATATTATAATGGAAGTCAAAATATAATTTAATAAAGATGTTTTATTATGTATTTAATACTAGTATAGTACATGTATACCTTTATCATGAATGGTTTAAAGGCCATCCACTAATGCCTCATTATATCATTTGTGTATTATGCCTCATTATTGGTTAATATATTGCTTTAATGTGTTTACGGTAATGCCATCAGTTTTTGATAAAATACAAGCATTTACTGGAAAAACTCCTCTTATGTTGTGTGTCTGTCAAAGTGCAGTGCTCATGTATTTAACTATCGTACCTCTGTCAGTGTAAAGTGCACTTGTAATTTTGATGGTCATATAATTTTTTTTAATTTGCAAAGCATTTTGTAAATAATGACAATGTCAGGTTACTTTTTTACTAATTAATTTAATGTTTTTCTACCTTGACATCTCTGTTTAAAGAAATATAGGTGCGTGTTTTGTTTAACATATTTAGAGTTTTGCTTGTTGGAACTTTTCTGATATTAAAAAAAATAAGGTTTTCTTTCCTTATTTGAACAAGTCTTCTTGTTTATTTATTGGATAAGAGAGCGAGAAAAGGTAGCTAAATCTAGGCTATATTTCGATTTTCCAATATATATGGCGAATATTTTTTTTTCTTGAAATATACATTATTATTTTTATTCATTAAACAACAGTTTTCACAAAATAATTATTCTACCAATTGTTGATAAAAAGAAGTAAACCTTGACTGACTCTATTTCGAGTTTTTTTGATATTCTAACACTGACAAAATCCCCTCAGAATATAAGAAGATAAAAGCACACTTGTCAGTTGGTCTAAGATCAAGGGGCTTGACTATAAATCTACATAGCGACCTGAAGATTGCCTTATAATGTTCAGCTGTCAACGAACCAAGGACGAAATGGGGACTTTTATTCGTTCAGAAATTATGTCATAAAATGCAGTATAAAAACTTTGTATTTTCAATTTACGTAGATTTTGAAAAAAATATGAGACATTGTGATATCTCATTGGCCGAAATGCATCATTAATTTGTATACAGCTACCTGTAATTAGAAAATATATGACAATTGTTTTCGATTGTATCATCCAATAGCAAAAAATAGAACAAAGTCGAAGTTTTGAAAATAAATTTCTTTGTTTGCGATTGACACTAGAGTTATGAAAAGAAATAAGGTTAAAATTTTTTTCTTGATTGAACATTCGCATTCGCTACAAAATCCCCAATGTCTTTAAATTTGTTTTAACTTTCCCCTTTTCTCGATATTTTCGCTTTTATTTTATTTTTTTTTTTATTATTTAAAGGTATGATTATACAGATATAGCTATTCGATTGTACGGAGTCGGGATGTTGCTGGGAGATATATCAGTAAATATTGATATTGTAGTGAGAATACACATATAAAGTTTACACGACGATGCATAATGACTGTACTTAATTAAACCATAAAAACTCTGTTCAGACTTCAGCCATTTTTATGAAGATTTCTTATGCACAGGATTTTCGTCATGCGTAATTCATTTTATTGCCGCTTTGATGAATTTTTAAGCTGATTAACATTTAAGTACGTGTTATTAACAAGTGCAAACATTGATTAAGGAACAAACAAAAAGAAGAAAAATAAAACAAATATATTATCTACAAACTTATATAAATATATATAATTTATATAACATATATAATATATATTGGGATTCAGTTGCTTTGTATCTCTTTCAATTAAAGGGAACGTTATAGCTTTTGATCAAAGCTCTTAGTTTTTATTTCCATAAGGAAAATCATTAATTATTGGTTGAATTTGATTTAAAAAATAAAGTAACAATCATCTTGATGATATTGAGTAATTAAAGAGGAAAATTCAATAATAAATGCTACGGTTAAAAATTGATAAATTTTTAAAGATAAGATGTTAGCTTTATTCATGATATTGAATAAATTGTTTACAATTTACTAGTTTGTACTTTTTTTCTTTATACAGATGATTGCCAGCCCACGATTGTTTAAATAATTTACCGTGACGTCTCAAAAATGATAACCCAAGCAGAAGGTAATAGCATTTATATTTATTATTTTTAAAATTATGTTAATGAGAAGCCACGAAAACACAGGTGCAGATAGAAAAAAAAATGGTGCGTGCACATGACATGATCTTAAAACAAAAATACAAAAGAGACTAGTAAGGACAGATACTACAAACAAAAATATTTTTGGACCCTAATTTAGTTGTAAAAGCTGCGAGTTTCAAAGAATGGGTGGACTTAACGCCCTATTTTGGATCTTTTTGAGACTACTCTAACAAGTTGAAAATAAAGTGAATCCAAAATATATTACAACCACTAGAAAGAGCGACGTATACATGGTTATTTTAGCTAGAACATATGTACAAAAGCAATGCCTTATTGCCATGAATCAAAATTGAAACAAGGATACATTAGTGTCGTCTTCCGGAATTTGAAATGTACCCGGAGTGGTTTTTAGGTCGCGCTATCAATATTAATAGGAGGCGGTGTCGTTGTTGACATTTTTCTCTCTCTCCATCTCTCTCTCTAGAAATTCGAATACGTGTTTGGAATATTACAGCGATTTCTTTATGATTTTGTTTTAAAAATGAGAGGACACGCAAAATTAAAACATTTAATGTGCTAAATTCTGAAAACGGCACCAAACATAGTGATTTACATCTAGGTCAGGTTGAAGAATACAATGTAACTGTTTCCACGAGTACACTCGCAGGTGGACATCACGTGATGAATTGTAATATTTAACAGGTCAATCGAAGTCGTAACAATGGAAGCGAGAAGTTTGTTTGGAACATGTTTTTTGTTAAATTAAGTGTGAGCGCACATTTGTCGGCTCTTTTCCTTTTAATATGACATTATTTTGTTCAATATACAACTACAGTTTTCGTAAGAACAGCCGACAAACATGCGCTGACTATGTATACAGACGATGAAAAATGCATGACCCTGATAATCTATTGATATTCAACAAATCTTCAGGCACCATGCCTTCGATATTTATTTAGTTTACCTCGAAAAGAGCATTTTAAATTCACATCCGTAGCATAAACACACAGTTAACATATGTGGGTTTATATGATGGAAAAAAAATTAACATTTTATGGAACTTGAAATTGCAGCATTTTTTCTGGCTAGTTAAGTCCACCCATTCTTTCTAAAGCTAAGATATTTCAACTCTCTAGTATGATGTTTAAAGTTTTACCTCTCCAAATTCAATCTTAATAATCTTAATGATCTATGTAACTTTTTGTCATTTTAAAATCACTTATAATGAAACTGAGAATATATTAAATGTATGCAAGCAAACTTTTTCATTTTTATAATAAACAAGACTTGAGTTACTTTTATAATTTTATCAAAAGTTTGGTTCATTTCATCTTTTCTTATCAATGAATTCAACAGTTATGAACTCAATACACTTGAAGAAAATGTATTATTAAGTTACAAAAAGAAATATAATGTTCCGCGAATTAACATCCCAAGAATAATTATTCTGTAAACGTATTTATTCATTGAATCTTCTTTACGAATAAACCACGAAATTATGTCCCCACGAACCAGTTAAAATTTACTTGTCCACAAACATTGACCCCCAAGAATTAATATGATTTCACAGAACTTTTCACCCATGGCTTTGGTTGGATATGGTTTTTAATCCACTTGTTTTGATTTTTTTTCCTTCGCTGAATACATAAATCATAAGATAAAAATCTCTTCCAGTCACAAAATATTAGGGATTCTTGACTAATGATTATCTTAGAGATTTCTGGTACAATGAAATATTTGGAGATAACGAACAGAATCCCAACTCAAAAATCCATTAAACAATACGAATTAGGAGCAAAGCGAACACAAACCTCTTCAAACATCAGAGGTGGGATCAGGTACCAGGAAGGAGCGAGCATCCCCTGCTGATCGGTCACACCAGTCATGTGCTCCTTGTCATGATCGGGTAAATAATGGAAAAATCCGTCTACAATTCAGAATGCAAACATTAATCTAACAATTAGGTTGGAAAACGTCAGTCAGCATTTGATTTAATAATAGAATGTTTTTGCTTTTACAAGTAAGAAAAACCCAAGCGTTTCTTAAGTTTGTTACAACTGACCCGAGGTGGGTTTTTTTAATATTTAAGAAATTCTTATTTGCAAAATAGGAAATGATTCCAGTATTGTGATATGCGATTTGCATTATCTTTTTTTTCGATTCTCATTTGTGGCAAGATTTGATTGCTTGACAATCAATAAACAATTAAGGAACTCGAAATGGAGAAAAAAGTACCATGAGTAACTAACGCACACTTTATGGATATAGCAGAAGTTATCTCTTTTTTTAAATAAACAATTGGAAAAAAAAAGTTGTATAATTTGTAAAAGGGTTGATTTTAATCATTTGTGACTATTAAAAAAAAACAAGTTGAATTTGTTTCAAAATTTGATGACCACCATTGTTTTCAATTTTTCTCTTCAGTCTATGGATATGGCACCCTCGCAAATCTGATATGCTGTATATGTTCTCTAGCCGGTGCTTTTACAATTCCCTTTGCCAAGAAATATAAAACTGCGTACGATGTCGTTCTGTCTGTCTTCATGGGGCTGGCTGTCGGTGCTTTGGCCAGTGACGCCATTCTTCACTTAGTTCCCGAGGTACGTGTGAATTACGTCAATGCTGTGTATAAATTTTTTAACCTTAGACCACTCATTAAGCCATAGGGAGTTGTGGTATAAAATATCATTTGAAAAAGCTCAAAGATCAAAGTGTTAAAACAGACAGAATGCTCTGCCTTGACGGACAATAAATAACGGTTAATTATAAAAGAATTGGAGAACAGAGATTTTTTATATTCTGTTGCCAAATTCTCGGGAGATATAGCTAACATATGCTTGATCAGGGATGCCCTAAAAACTTACCACATCAATTTCATTAATTAATCTTTAACTGGTACATGCTGATTGTTTTTAAAAAAAACATATTACCAGGCATACAAAATCAAATTAATCTTGATACATGTAACTTTATATCACATTCGTTTAAAAAAGTCTGGTCATCCAGTAACTATGTGCTTTGACAGATAATAATTAAAATTACAATTAAGAGAATTAGAAAACAGGGATCTTTATTAGACTAAAATCAAGCTGAGACGTTAAACAATATACAATCAATCAATCTTCCATTTTCAATCTGTACAAATAGAATAAATTCACTTTTTTTTCTTTGTGTGGAAGTTGATCTTTGATTATGTAATTCTAGAGAATTGTGCAAACTGTTTATCTGAAGGATGCATTGAAAAAAATCAAACTATTATAACAAAAGAAATATCAAAACAATTTTTCAGTAAAGTACTACGTTTTGGCTCTCTAAAACACTATGGGAAAGGGTAGAAATTAAAGGACATCTTAAAGAAATTCCTGCCTCAAACTTTAATTTAATACAGCTTCAGAAAAACGAAAGTTTTTATAGTGAAAATAAACATATGTCGTGTATCATACGTATATGTATACTGTGTTGTTACTTTAAACATCTGCTAAATCTGGGTCAGAATAATCAATCTTAGCTTTATGAGTCTAAAGTACGCAGTATAAGGTCACGCAAGGACACAGAAAGGACATGATAGCACATTTATATTCATAAAGCGCTCAGGACATTTTCTGGAAACATGAAAATTATAGTTTTGTTGCTTATTAATATCTGTAAATATTTTGTTGAAAACGACGAAGCAAAAAACAAAATTTTACTTTTTTGTATTATGGATTTGTAATTTTCAAAAAAATTATATTTAAAAATTGAAACAAATCTTATTTCTGCGTAAATCGGTATTTTTCAGAAAATGTTAACGTATACAAGGATATCACATTATATGTTGGGCTTGAATATAAACCTTATTATATTTTGCTAATTCTAAATTGGAGGTCTTGAATATTTTCTTTTAAATGAATCTCCAAAAATATTTTCCAGTACTAGTTTGATATACTTAGAGAAATGGACTCCCTGAGATAAACTGTTTTAAAAAGCATTTTTATTTCAACCTTGTTAATGTGTTGCAGTCGTGTGTGTATAAATTAATAGCTGAGTAATTACATGCCGTTTCCTCCAAAACTTTAAATTAAATCTCTATTTGAAATACTTTTTCTATTAGTCAGTCTTAAAAATTGCTTTTGTGTTTTCATAGACGTATTAAAATGCATTCCATGCAAATGAAAATACATCTTCTCCTTTTTCAATTCTTAATATTTATAATTACCAATAAGGTATGGGCATGTTCATTCTCTGTTTCAAGATTCACAAATGCATACTAGTCAAATGAACGTCGTCGACTTTTATTAAGTTTGTTATTTACTCACATAATAATGTCATGTTGATATATAGATTTCTTTCAATCAACTTCTTTATAAAATATTTTACTTTGCATAAATATTTTTATTAGAGTACATTTAAAATTGAATCGTGACAAGATCCCATGATTCTTCGATATTTTTCTAATTTGAATAATTATGTTTAATTAATTTTGGTAATGAATCCAATAGATATATAATTGATACTGTGATTATCATTTAATTATATTTCTATCTCTCATAAAATGATTTACTAGTGTTATTTAATTAAGTTAACATAAGATTATCATAAGGAGGATTTTGTCTTACTTTTCGATATCGATATATTTGAAAACTTTTACAACAAGATTTGTAAAAATTTTGTGATTTAGCTGCAAGACCATACAGTGAGAACGGATTTAGTGATAATTTAGATTTAGTAATATAAAAATTAATATCATTAAACATGTATGAAATATGTGAAGTTCGAAAATATTTAATCTTCAAAAGTTATTTAAATTTTAAATATTTAAAAAAGTTTTATAGATTTAAAATTTGGCCCAAATCTGTTCTCAGTTTGTCGTCTGGCCTCTGGGGTACTGATACATAAATTATATCAACTTTACAAACCACATATATTGTATATTATAAGATTTAAGTACCCATCATATATCTTTTACATAAGGCCCTTGGCCTCCACGACCACGGTCCAAAATCTTCATCCAACGAAACTCATTCTCCGTCACATGGTCACCATCACCGGAAGAGAGACACTCACCAGAATGTTGACACTCATCCCCATGGCAACCATAATCATCATCATCTCCCGGAAGAAGCTGATCACGACGCCGTCCACATACAGAAGGAGCATCTTCACGTGGAACCATACATCTGGTACTGCATGGTCCTCCTTCTTGGTGAGATTTTGGAAATTTAAAAAAAATAGTATTTTTTTAAAACATAATTTATTGGCTACGAGTCGGGATAAAAGATCTAAAAATACATCTTAAAATGTACATTGTTCGTACTAGGTAAAAGCTTATAGTAATTCAAAAGTTATAAATTTCGATCGCAATTATCAGTGGATGAATCATTTTTACTCGTATACTAATAAAATTGTATTGCACACAAATTGATGAACTATTTACAGTAAATACTGCATCAATTAAAAGTTCATCCCATTTTAAATAAATGTTTGGAGATGTACACTAGGCAAAAGGTATTCATTCTCTGCAGCAGATATATATCTGTGACTATAGACAGTCCATATGTTGTTCGCAGAAATTAATTAAGGAAGAATTTTTATGGCTACTTTATATTTTCTGGATGAAAAGAAACCATGATTAATATCCTCCACCCTCATACAAGATTACAAGGGGTAAAAAAAATATATTGGCTTATAGATTCAGCACAAATGTACAGATGTTAATAATATTTTTAAACATCCAGAACAAAAATAAATTAATTTGTAGCTGCATGAAGTAATATAACGTAGTAATTTTCTTGTGAGTTAAAAAAATGCGAATAATTGTGATAATAACTATATTTTTTTCTTATCTTTCAGGTGCATATATTTTTTACCTTGTTGAAATGGCAATGGTACACGTACAAAGGGTAAGGCATTTAACGCTAAAAGATTAGATGAAAGCAACTTTAAAAAGTCAAGTGTGTTACTGAATCAGAAAATTTCAGTTTGAAATGTAACATAAAGGTATAGTCTGAACTTTATCTACGAAATCCCATCACTTACTGTTTTGTTTCATCCCAAATCATCCATCAGGGAGTGATAAAGGATTCCATTTGAGGGATGTGGGCGCCTTATTTGTAGTTGTAATAAATCAAATAAAATGCATACGAATATATTAAACGATAAGAAAATCAATGCTTGAGAAAATACGCAACGTAGTTTAAACTTTTTTGTCTTTTTCCACGGAGTTGATGAGTTCCAATTTTTGAAGAAACTGTGTGCTATATTTTGTTGTCTATGCAAGGTGTTGTACAGTTCTTTTAAAACATTGTTTGATAAGAGAAAGATCTAAAATATATCTTTACTAGTTGTAGTATTTATATATATATATTTTTCTACGGATCATCCAAGAATTTTCGTCAATTGATATCTTTCAAAAACCCCTGGTATTACATGCTGATTTTTTGTCTACGAACATCTGATGACTTCACAGAAAAGCATATCGACCTCGCACTTTGTGCTCGGTCGATATGCTTTTCTGTGAAGTCGATATATCTATGGATTGACCTCATCAAAGGGCTATATTTATATAATATTTAGATGTTATGTATCGATTGATTCAAGACCACGTTACGTTAAAGATTGATTTTTTTCTTCCTTCTTTGAAATGTTTTATAAACTCCAGGCTTGACGCCCAAAACGTTCACTGCTGTAACTTATAAAGGGGAAAGTAATATTATAAGTAATATTATAACGATGCAAGAATTACATAAAATATCAAACTCGAATGTAAATTTAAGTCAAAGGATTGACAAATGGTGAGTTAAATGTTTGCATGGAGGATGAACCTTTCGCTTCCTCCAATGTTACAATTGTAAGCTAGTGTTGTAAGATTATATTTTTTCATGTTCTCGTCCAATTTATTATATGATATCGGAAAAGATTTCTTAATATCTCCAAATGAAGTGCGATAGCTTTTGTGTTAATTTTTTTATTTCAAAAAGTATTCCTCCAAATAAATTATATAACATCGCCATAGATTTCTATATCTCTAAAAATGCATTCATGTACATGTATAAGAACAAAGTACGTTATTGGCTATATACGGCCGAGAAATTTTACTATTTTTAAACTTCGATTTTTTATGCAAGTCTTTTATGTTTCGATTACAATAAGATCAAAGCTAAAGTCAACTTATAAAAATATGACGTAATATGTTACAGTGACGTCATAATACTACACCAAACAGCAGTTGCTCAGCGAAATCCGTTTATTTTTCATGAAAAATCAGTAAACGTTGATGAAATTGAATATGTTCCCAAGCATTAACCACTTTTATTTTTTGTGTATAAAATTATTCGTTAAAAATCTCCGTCCAGTATTAAATTCGTGTCGGTTAATGAGTGGGAACAGTATACATTTTTTATAAATAGTAAGTCCGGAAATCAAAATGCAACATGATTTTACGCTGATTTTACACAGTATTTACGTAGGAATCGAATGATATCAACAGCTGTTTTAACATGTGAACACAAACAAAATCATAGAGGATAAAATCCACATATGTTTATAATTATCTTTCAAGTTTATAAAATCCATTTAAATTAAGAATGAACCATTCTAGTGTCGGGAATTTCATTGATTGCATGGTTCAGAATGTACGTATATAGCGTTTTAATCCTTCCTCATTATATGTGCATTTGATGGTGACCTGATGAAGGATAAATCATACATATGTATTTGAATAATCTTTTAAGTTATGCTTTTATTCAAAAGTAGTAAGACTTTACAAGTATATAGCTATCACCAGCTACATGTACTAGTATGTGCTGATAGTCCTGATGGTTTTTTTTTTTTAGGGGGGGGGGGGGGTCATACCGTAATGTGTCTTGAATCGTTCCGCGTTTCCGAATTTGCAAACCTTATTTACCACTGTACTTTGCACAATTCATACTTGAGAATACCCAACAGTCATTAATTACAACTAATACAAACGAAAAATAAACAATATAGATATGTCTACTTAATCAATAAATTCACGATATTATCCATGAACTTGCTATCTTAACCGAGTAATTGTGTCCTTTAAGAAGCTCATATGACTTTTTTTTTTTCGATGTCCAAGGTTTATTTGATCTACGAAACAGGACATATTATAGAACGGCAATTAAAAGCTACAAAAAACTTTATTATCATTATAACGAAACATTATGAATAGAACTTATTTAAAGTGGCATTGCTGGCCGGGACATATGTAGCGATAATGATTTGTATTCGGCAATAGTCTTATTGAAAAAAAAAATATAGCGGAAAGTTGAAATTTTCGTAATGTAGCGGTAGTTTTGTTGACAATATGAGCACTGTGCACACAAGTTTATCTTAATTTATGTCAGATATTCTGTAAAATCGTTTTTTTTTTCAAATGCCTAGAGTGTAAAATATACCAGCGATCAACTTTATACATGTAATTATACGTTTAATTCAGACCCCCCTCATCATAATGCTTGAATCTTGAGGGGGCTCGGAGTCACCCCCCCTTCCGGTTGTATTTTAAGCATTATAAAGTATCTTTCCAAAATTAAAAATAAATCACATTGGCAAACCCCATCCCCTTGTGAAACACGGATTCCTTGTAACAAGGTAAAAAAGCCATGAATCTGAAGAAAATTGAATAAGGAAAGTCCCTTGTCAAAACCACCCCCTTTCCCACAAAATGAGATTTCCTCTAGGCTATTCCTTGAGGTAATATTTGAGGAATTCATTAGGCACGTAGCAA
>PRKT01000261.1:252080-274289 GCA_003671525.1 Saccostrea glomerata | reverse complement strand
GCCCCCCCCCCCCCAAACTTTCAAAAACGATGCTACGTGGCTGTACATGGAGAGTTTATAAGAAAGAGACTCGACAACGGAAGTCTGAAACGACTTATTACAAAAAAAGAAAAATTTCTGTCAATGCGAACTATTTAAAGAACAATGATTGATAAAAAAAAAATTCGACTTATTGAAGCGGAGGGTGTCTGAAACTGATCAAGGTAACTCGTGGAAGGAGAAAGGAGGGGATGCTCTATATATACGAAGCAAGTGTCTGTGGGGAATGCCCTAATTACCAGAATTAAATTCTTTGATTCATCATTTGAATTTTTAAAAGATATATAAAATATCTTATTTTTTAAGATATGATTAAGTGTTAAATAAACGCATAAAGTTTTTACACATAGTATTCGAGTAACTAAAGTTCTCTAATAATTTAATATCCCCATTTCTAAGATATTTTCGTCTTTGCTCATAAATAGAAAAGCACAGTGACAGTGTCAGTTTGACAACAATTTATTCCCCATAGTTTCCACCGGGCTTTATTTTTCTAATATCTAGGAAAAAATCGCTTCTGCCCTTTAAATATACCGAAGACCGTAAAAACCATGTATAGTCGAAAAAGATGAGCTTTGGTCCATTTTTATTTCCAAGGTTAAAAAAGGAATAGACACGAAACCAGTGTTTTTATATTATGTAGATATTTATTCATCATGCGTTTCTAAAGGAGTGTCCCCAGTTTCGAAACATTTGAGCATTGTGCAGTGCGCCGCCTGTGTAATACAGCTGCCATTTTTCAATAAGACAGATTTCAATTGCGTGTTAAACGTTGGAAAGGGGGGGGGTGATCGCAATGCAACACAGAAAGGAAGGTCATGAGGAACGGGTTTTGGATTAAAAATAATCCATACTACATTGTAAATCAACAGCAGAAAGCTAGTCTCGAAAAAAAAAGAATGGGGGGGGGAGATCGTAATGCAACACAAAAAGGAAGGTCATGAGGAACGGGTTTTGGATTTTAAAAAAACCATACTCACATTGTAAATCTACAGCAGAAAGCTAGTCTCGGAAAAAAAAAGAATGGGGAGGGGGGTAGTACCACGGGCCCGTTAACAATATAGAATGGGCGTTTATTCCCACTGTTCCATTAATTGCCTAAAAGTTTTATTCCATGCAAATAATTTACATGTGTGCAAGATTGACTTTCCAGCATCGTGTGCATAGTATTAATTTGTTTTTGAAAAAAAATAAAAAAGTAATTATACGGAAAACTTTACAAATATATTTAGTATTATAATTTTTTAAAAAATGAATATAACTTATGTGCCACGGGTAAATTCTGTCTAGAGTAGCTAAATTAAATACTGGTAAGAGTACCGAGATTCATCAACAACACGTGCAACATCGTCAAGACGGTTCATCCGTCGTTTCCAATTTATAATTATTTCGATAAATATTTAAAGGATACAATAGGACTTAGTCCGACGAAAAAATGAATGTCAACAGTTCCTGAAATTCTGTTGTTTTTTATTTGTTTGTTGTTTGTTTGTTTGTTTGTTTTCCATTATCTCTGAAAAAAATATCTCTATGACAGGTTTAGATTAATTTCAAGTATCAAAGCTACCATCATTTATTATTCTCCGCTTTCCATAACTTCAAATTTTGAAAAATATAGAGGATGTTCACATATAAGTATGTAACGGTGTATTTAATAAGATATTTGACGTGGCTCGAACTCCTGGAAAAAATTAAAATCATGGGTGGTTGTTTTGTGTCCTTCGCAGGCAGCTATTTGCAGGTGATTCGCTATGCATTATATATTCATGTAAAATACTGTCATTCCTACCCCAATCTCTGCCATGGCCCAATTGATAAAATGTAAACTTAATTGCAAATGAAATTCTTAACATATCTTTGAATGGATTGATTTCTATTTTACAGACAATCGCACGTTGTTTTAATACATATAGGAGCTTTGTATGACACAAGAGAGACATGTACGTTTTTGACGTCGTCTAGCAAAAATGAACGTCGGAACTGACGTTACTACCGCTTAAACACAACTTTTTATCATAATTTGCGAAGTGTTACAAGTAATTAGATATAAACAAGTTAAATATTGTTAGAAAGATAAAGTTCTCAATTTTTGAGTGCGATAAACCTCAATATAGTTCAAGGTTCGGCGAAAATCAACCAATAACGTACTTTGTTCTTTGTAAATTATTATGTCTAACTAACTGAACAATATTTGTATTTTAGAAAACACAAGTGGAACAAATTTCTGTAACACTTACAGCCTATAATAACCAAGCTGTAGAAGCTATAATTAAGGAAAAAGAGGTAAAAAAAAATTTTAGCATTTGTTCTACCAACAAAAGAATTTTACAAGCATTGTATATATAAATTAACTGTTTCTCATCGTCCAACTATTCGTGTTTGTAGAAAATAACTTTCTAAGGAATCTTTTATACATGCAACGTATCTATGAATTTATTTAAATTTCAGGTGGAAGAACAAAGGACCTCAAGAGGCAGGAAAGGTGAATCTTCTTAAGATACCAGACGTTTTGCTTTCATGAAGAGAAAATACATATACTGTAATAAATTAACAGAACATTAATATCTCAATATACATGTATGTTCAAGAAAATTAGTTATGATGAAATACTGTATTATTAGATTAAGAATTTGAAATGAGTCGAGGAATATTTATGTGTTTTTAAAAAAAATCTATTTAATGTGAATTTTTTATACTGTTACAGTTGGTTTTTTTTTGTTTACTGTGTATAACCGAACTCAAGACTCCCTCTTTCAGAAATTCTTAAGATTCCTAAATATAGGAAAGTATCCTATTTATCATGTAATTTTACATGAAGTACCACTTGCAAAATAAAATTACTGAATTGTTTTTATGCTAATGAAATATAAATTTTCAACAGTTCAGTCGCGAATTCATGGTCCTGCGATTTGGCATCAATAAAATATTTCGCGATACTCGTATTTACCGATATAAAGTATTTGAGTAAAACAAGAATTCTTCATTATTATCAATAGTTTCAGTAATACTGGTAATACTTATAAAAGTCATGGATTAAAAATGACAAATTCAAAACAGAATCAAATAATTTCTTCAAGTACTATTACATTCATCAAAAAGAATCGAAGCTGTCTGCCTGCACCATTTCAAGTTACAATTCTTCTCCCAACATTCTTTAGTATACCTAACTAATACCTGTCTCTCTTTGTCAGCTATTTCACCCCTGGTGGTGATGATCATCATCGGTGACGCCCTCCATAACTTCACTGACGGGCTGGCCATTGCTGCTTCATTCTCTTCCAGCATACTTGAAGGAATAGCCATCACTATTGCAATCTTCTGTCACGAACTTCCTCAGGAATTAGGTAGACAACTTATTTTTCTTTATAATTAAAACCATGAATGTGATGAAAACAATTTGTTTGTTTTCCATTCTATAGCTAATTAATGTCCTTATTCCTAAGTTACCTGTAACTATCCATTTAAAAAATATCGCATTGTTATAAATTTCTTTTAGAAATTGACAATTTAAAAAAAAAAGGATTGATAAGTTAAAACAATCGGAATGGAGAGTTACAAGTATAGTTTTGAATGTACAAAAGAGGAAAACAATTGCATTTAAGACGACAAAAAAAACAATTATGAAATGTTGACTGTTGCAACAGATAATTCAATTAAATATTTTCTCAAAATCTCAATTTAAATGAAACAATTTCTGATCCGACTCTCTATATCTCAAACAGAGCTTATTCAGAAAAGAAATTCTTTTAGGGCTTGAAGTTTAGTTAATTAAAATTATAAAAGAATATAAAACATTCATGACACAGTTTCATAATATATTTTAGTATCACATTATAGAGAATATTTTCTTCAAAATTAACCAAAATTGAAAAAAGTATTCGTTTTCTTTAAATTGGATATCTAGTATATTTCAAAAGGGAAATTTATTTTCAGTTCAGTTGAATTTAATACACCACTTACAATACTTACAACACAGTTTGCACCCTCGCTATCACGTTACAGCAGCCTATATACTCTCAAAAGTTCAATTCAAATGGTGTATTCTCGATCCGATTACAAGTATTTGGTTGGGAAAAGTTAGCTATATATAATATCGTGTGTTTTAAATCTCAGCTTCACTCTAAATTTCATCCTTATTATGTGTATTGTACATGCATGAATTCCATCACTCTCTGCAGGTATATTGCTATAAGCAAAGCTCCTCCAAGTTAAACCATGAATTGATTTTGAAGCACCACCCATACTTATATACAGATTTCTAAATACACATGCATCCATCTGTAACTGCCCATTCTTTGGAATTAAAAGACATTTTGTTGATTATATACCAGTATGCTGTAGAAACAGTTAAATGTTGTTCATATAAAAAATAAATATCCTTTTCCCAACATCTTAATTTGCCAGTAAGACTTAACATTCAGTAGAAATATTATTAAGTACAAAATCGATTATTCATTGGAAAGAAATTAAAAATTATAATTATATTTTTTTTTCAAAAATCTAAATTCTTTAATGTACATATATTCTCACAATTGGAAAAAATCTTTTATTCTGATCAAATTAATGGTTTTTCTTTACTTTAAAGGTGATTTTGCAATATTGATCAGCGAAGGGCTGACGTTTAAGAAAGCTCTGATTGCCAACCTTTTCTCCTCCCTAACCGCCTTTATTGGTTTTTTCATTGGAGTCCCAATCTCTAACCTGGGAGGAACACCTTGGATCTTCTCCATTACAGCGGGAATGTTCCTGTATATTTCATTAGTCGACATGGTAATTAATTGTTTTATGTTGTGTAATTTCTGTGATATTTTAATTTTAGTGATATTCTTATTTTACCATTTAACACTACAGTGTATAAACATTAAATACCGTGAAATCACAAATTTTCGTTAGAGTTTAATTTTCGTTGTTTTCGAGGAATGAAGATACCCACGAATTCATGTCCACCACGGAATGTAAATGTAACATACATTACTATTAAACAATGCTTGACCTACGAAATCAATTCCACACGAACCAAGAGATTTTCCTTAAACCACGAAAATTTTACCCAAGGAAAATCTGTGATTTTACAGTATGAAATACGTGTATTCCATATATTCACTCTGGTTTCTCTATTTCTTTGTAGCTCCCCTCTTTGATAAAGAATGGCTCCACGAACGTGAGGACCTTTATTTATCACAACATTGGCATTCTCTGTGGAGCTCTCGTTATTATTCTGTTAGCAATATTCGAAAGTAAAATTGAAATCGATCATTAACATTACAAAATATGAATACCGAGTTTTGATATTTTGTTATATGTTTTTATATTTTTATGTTGGTTTTCATTTTGATTTGACTATTTTTGTGGATAAAATAAGTTGAATATGATTTTTAGAAATTGATTTTGCATGAGTGCTGCTTATGTTTATAATATTTTAATATTGCTTTATTTCTAATAAATTTTGCAAACATATGAATTTGGCTTATATAGTCCTAAATATGTATGTGCAGTATATATACAAATTTCAAAATTATACGCACGTTTTTTTTTATTTTGAAAGTCGTTGTTTTAATAAGCGGTTAATATTTTAAAAATGGTTTTTAAATTCTAATTTTAGTAATGTTTATTTATATACATATTTTTTTAAATAAGCAGTAAATTGAAAAATTGTTTCTAAAATGCTTATTTGTAATATTTTAACAACACTTATGCTTATTGGTGCTTGAAAAGCTGCTGATACACTGTATATGTTTATTTGTTTTTTGCTTTTTATCTGTACAATGAACCTACTTAAAATTATAATAAAAGCCATGGCGAGAACTTTTATTATTTTTTACTTATTAGTTATATATTACACGTTGTATTTTCATTGATGTTATTTCCCCTTTCTTTTGGCTTCAAAATGTATCGAGAACTTAATTGATATACTAGTATAAGAAATTATATCTATTTATAAGCGTATTTGGAAGAAAGATCATGGATCTAAAAGGAATTTTAGGATTATGACGCCAGGGAGCTACTTTACTCTTTAGTAACTATCGTAATATTTAAGCATTAATTTTTTTGATGGAATTCAATGTATTATATGACCATTATTCACACACTAAATCGTCGATTAATTTTTCTGTATTTTCCCGATTATGATAGGAGCCCACGACGGACGTGAATGGTCGGCAGGGGGTGCTCACTCTTCCATGGCACTTGATTCCACATCTGCCTGACTTGTACTGTTAAATGTACATTTGAGCACAAATACTGTTCGTTTTCTCCTATTGATTCCTTGTATTAACGAATCAAAAACGTTGATATCGGCCTGTATAGCTCAGTTGGTATAGTTCCTGATAGATAGTGCAAGGGAATCAGCTAGACAGTTTCTCCTTTCCTGTTATATATCCTGATGCCGTTAATCACCCCCTTGATATGCAGGTAAAATTCTTAACAATTATAGGATAATTGGAGTTGATCGGGGAAGAAAAGTTGTATTCTGTGTTGTACATATTTCCATTGATAGCTAAGTTGGTACATCGTCTGACTTGAATTATAATGCAGGGGTTCCAGGTTAGATTTCCGGTCTATTCATACATTTTTTTCCTTTACCTTTACAACCTCACAGAAGAGCAGTCTGTAGAGCGCTAGCTGCGAGAATGGAATATCGTAGGGTAAAATGTTACTTCGCTAGGTGCCACCAAACATGTCGGAAAGTTGCAAGTATTTAATTCGAATATCATAAAACGATCCTTTGGCACTCCCCTCATATGTAGCTCACTGATTAGCCATAGATGTATCTAAATTTGATATCTCAACATGTTAAAAAAATCGAGTGGGGGGGGGGGGGGCAATGAATATTCAATCTCTCGATATAAAAAAATAATAAACCTTGCCCCTTTAAATGTAACGATAACCATTTCTCTGATCATTATATAAGCTTGTCATTTAAATTCCCCTGATGGATTTATATAGGAGAGTTTCAAAAAATTCTTTCAATTTTCATAAATGGCGCCATATAGATTTTTTCATCGCCCTTTTTGTACACTTTGGGCAATTCATTTGAGATATGAATTGACTTGAAACCGCTTACAGATCTTTTCAAGATAGACGGGTTTTTTTCTCTGCAATATGGCAACTTCAACAAATTTGGATAATGTTTCTCGTTCTAACGAAGTTTGGAAGTGTTCAATTTGCTTTGAACGATTCAAAACTCCACGTGTTTTACCTTGTTCACACTCATTTTGTCACGATTGTTTGTCATCCTATATACTAACAGCCTGTCAAGGTAAGGCGGACCCTGTGGGATTTCATTGTCCTTTGTGTCGAGAATTTGCTCCAGCTCCTAGTTTTTCTACGAAGCCAAATGAGTGGGCTGAATATTTCCCAGTCAATTATATTTTGTCAGTATTTTCTAGACAAACAGAAGTTGTCAAACATTGTGAGGCTTGCAAACAAGAGGACAAAAAAGCCAAAAACTATTGTTTGTCTTGTTTAGAGGCGCTATGTGAAAACTGTGCAGATTATCACACAAGAAATCGCACTCTTCGAGATCACGAACTTTTTGATTTAAGTGACAATGAATCTGCTACTAAGGCATATTTTAGATTATTGACCACATCCTGCAGTGTACATAAGGACAGACCCATAACACTTTACTGTAATGATCATGAGACACCTTGTTGCACCGTTTGTGTTTGCACCGAGCACAGGAAGTGTGAAAGTGTGGATACCATTGAACAAACAGCAGAAAAACTCAGACAAAATGACAGTTTTAAAGCTTTGTTGGGCAATTTCAAAGAAACTGAAAATATGCTGCCCATTGCTAAAACGAAACAAGATGAAGATATCTCAAAGATGGACGACATGTCTGAAAAGATAACCGGAAACATTCAAATTTTCAAAGAAGAACTGGTTCAGCATATCGAAAATCTGGAGAGTAAATGCCTTGATCAAGTTGCCAAATTTACAAAGGAAGGTAGAGGAAAAATGACAACAAATGCTCAAGCAGTAAGTGATAAACTTCAGCTAGCCCGCTTCTGCATTCAATCTTTTGAGAACGTTAAAACTCTAACAGATGTTGAGATTGTCATGCAGTTCTACAGAAGTCAACAAAAATTGAAACGTATAAGAAATGACCCTGTAGAGTCAGTAAATGTCAAGATGGAAGTAGTTTTAAACTCCGAATTAAAAACACTCTCAAAAATTACGAACTTTGCAAGCATGAAGTTATTAGACTCTTCAGAGAAAATTAGCCAAGAAATAAACATTGATGTCAAGACATTGGAAATGGAATTCTTGCAAGACGTACAAGTTGCAAATCAATATGTTCGAGGAACGGTTTTCTTCGATGATGCTAACATTGTATTCACAAATTGCATTCCTTCCAAAACTGATCTAAGTGTATATGCTGTTGACAATACTGGCTTGAAATTTCAGCGTAATCTAAGCTGGGGGTATGGAAAAACCTTTGACATAAAATTGAAAGGCAACATCTTGTACCTATCATCGGAGTCTGGAAATTGTGTTAAAGTTCTGTCGGGAGATGGTGATTTTAAAGAAATAAGTACAATCCCTGTTGGAAAAGCATGTTATGGAATTGATGTAATCGACGATTTCATTTATGTGGCATGTCAAACGTCAGTTATTAAAATGGATACATGTACTGAAGGATGCAAAATGAAAGAATATACCACCCCCGGTGGAACACACTACGTTGTTGTAGCACGTAGTGGGATTATTTTATACAGTTGTTATGATAAAAAACATTGTCAGATGCATATTTCCTGAAAATGGAGATACGGTCTGGACTTATAGCAGTCCCAATTTGAAGCATCCTTACGGTTTGCAAAAAGACTCCTCCGACAACATATACGTGGCTGGTTACTTTGGTAACAATGTACACGTAGTATCCATTGATGGATCAGTTCTCAGAATCTTTGAAGATTTACCAGATCCCATATTTTTTATGCTTGTTGAACAAAGAAACATTGCTCTCCTTTGTTGTAATAGATCCATCAGATTATTTCATATAAAATGACTTTATGAGTTATTCTAATTAAAGTCAAAGATGTCCCAAGCATTGTGAATTTGACAGTTTTCATTTTATCATATCGCATAAATAAACTGTAAGACTAATTCTGACTTAATATTTAAAATAAAAGTGCGACATTGTAATAAATGCAATAACAGTTCTTTTTTTTAATAATGTGACTGTGCAGTGTACACACTGACTATGATGAATCGTGATGATAGCATAATAGTGATGACATCATCGTTTATTGAATTTCTATTTCACACCTCCTAACCTCATTAGCATAAATCGGAAGAATTCGGAGATAAACGTAATAAAATATTAACAAAATCCGTAAACGTCCGAACAGCTTTCCCCGCGAGAATTCAGCGAGACCAACATGCGAGAGGTGAAAATTGAGAGAGAAATTCAACATGAAAAAAGAGGTAAAACTTTATGTTATCTCGATTTATAAAATTTGTAAATTGCAAAAAGTTGAAAAACAAACGTTTCTTTACCTGAAAAGTGAAAGTAGGTTTGCAGTTTCTTATTCTGTCAAGTGCTATTGCACTTTAAAGTGTCAAAACAGCACCTCTCGATTTTGTAAACATGTTTCCACGTGGAAGGGAGTAGTTGTGTCGGTGAAGATTAACCCACATACATTGATTTAGTAAACAAAAACTCTCGTAAGTAGAATTTCATTTATTTTTTCCATTACCTGTAGCACAAAATGGCTATGAATATTTTGGGGCAAGTCTGTCAAATGCTGTTAATAGCATGTCTTGAACTGAAGAGAAAATGCAGGTGTGCTATAGTTTGTTCCTACTTGTAAGGTAGTCTACTATGCATGCATATGCAGAGTTACGCGTATAAAACTCATTATTCTTACTTATCAATACCCAGTGATTTGTGGGAACCATATGTGTGTTTTTTTAATACCAAGAGTCTGAAATTTAATTCTATTCGTACTCGTGTGCATGCACAAGAAGTTCTTCCGAATTTCCTCGACACATATACATGTGTACCTGGAAAAAGGTTTGTTTACATTTGTTTGCAGTTTTAATAGAGTCAGCTGTTTATATCAATCATGCAGTTTTCACTAGAGCTTACTGATCAAAATATGGTTGTTACTTTTCTAATTTTATACCATTGAATTTACGGTCAGATGATGTAAATGCAGTTCTCACATACTTGTGTATATATCAGGTATGAAACTTCACATATGCAGTTGTGGCCCGACTCTAGAGCAGTGATTAGAGCGTCTGCTCTAGAGTCGGGAAGTAAGGAGTCCATCCTTACTTTGTTGGTTAAAATCCCACTGTGGGACGTGGAGACCGGTCCTTCGGATGAGACCGTATAAACCGAGGCCCTGTGTCTCTGTGGGTGCTGGGACAAAAAAGATCCCTCATTGCTCATTGGCCCTCAGTGCCTAGCATAGGACAAAATTTGTAGCCCTCCACCAGCAAGTGGTGGCGTCTCCATATGAGTGAAAAATTCTTGAGAGGGACATTATAAATAACATACAATCAACCAATCACATATGCAGTTTATGTAAATTTTTCTCATATGATAATGACTGTGTCCATGTTTGCTATGGGAAACCCCAAATATGTGGCGGATCAAAAAGGAAATAAAAATAGAAGATGCACAATGGCAGTATGTAATACCGGTAAAGAAACTCTGTAAAAGTCATCTAGTAACACTCAGTGTTATGAGAGGAATTAGAGGATAAGAGATGCATGGATACACCAAAGCATAACAGACGGACGGACATACCGATTAGTTAATATACTCTGAGACTCTTGCTTTTCAAGTGGGGGGTATAATAAATTACATGCATGCATCAATCTGTGTTATGAAAAGATATTGCTTAAGAGATAATTTACATTGATGTTTTGTATTTTTTGTTTGTAAGAATACATGTATTTTATTTACATATTGTTTAATCATTTCAATGTGTTAAATGAAAAGTAATTTTCTTTAATATTTGTCTATTGCAGGCTAGAGTACATTTTGAACAGCCATCTCCATGTATGACAAAAATAACACAATTGACCCTATAAGGTAATAAACAAACATTATATAATTTAGAAAATGTATATAATGAAGCACAAATGTGAAATCATTGTAGGCCCAGGCTAGAAATAGTTTTCATTCACTGCTCACTCAGACTTTTTACTGGTCAGCTCATCATAATATCACTATCCCACTAGGCTACTAGATTAAAAAAAAAAGAGACTGACAAAAAACGATAGTAATAATAATCATGATTAATGTAATAGTTATATTTTGTTTTATTAATGTGATACACAGTTGGGTAAATAATTAATCTAAACAAAATAGGATTCTGAAATGACAACTTTGACACAAGCCTGTCAAATTACTAGCCCAACTATACATTGTATTTTGTTATACATAGACCTGGCCCAAACGACAGATGTCCCCTACCATGTCCTAGCCTAGATATAAAAAAAAAACAACATTTATGAGGGCCTTCAATTATTTTTTGGCCTTGCATTGTAAAGTCAGCTATCAGGACATTCCTTCCTTATTTGTTGTTTTTTTTTTAATGATATGCACCATCCCAAACAAATTATACACACAAGAAATTTTTTCCACTTATGGGCTTTACTGACCTTTACATGTATATAATGTATGTCTTTTAATTCTTTTGAAAAATGACATTGTTGATTAAATTTAAAAATGGTTTTCAATATATGTTTGCACATGATACTGTTTTAAATGCACAAACATTATATTTTCATAAAAAAAAAGCAATTAAAAAAATCAATATATTCAATTATACACTAATGTGCAATGAATGTTTCTTGCAGGATATTATACTCTGAAGACAGTGATGTGCAAGTTCAAGGTTTGACTGTTGTTAGTATTGTATATGTAATTGTAAGGATGAATTTATAACATTTAATAGGCAACATTATTTATATTTAATTATTATCATCCTGATCATGCTGATTGGAATAAACAAAGAAAAAGTATGCTGATACATAAATCAGCATATTATGCAAACTGTAAATGATTGCATTACATATTTTTTCTGATTTGCATGTAGTGCATTGATATCTGATATATATATATTATTTTCAACATAATGGAAATGCTAGTATTTTATTTGGATTAATTAATTTAGAGGATTGTATTAACTTATTAGGGCCCCGCTTGGCGGGCGCCCTATAGTGATCAGTCTGTCCGTCCGTCCCTCCGTCCGTCCGTCCGTCCGGCTGTCCGTCCGTCCGTCCGACATCTCTTGTCCGGAGCATATCTTCTCTCTCCTTGGCCCAATCTGGCTCATACTTCACCCACAGAGTGCCTTTGGGTACCCGGTGTGCAGTGACCTTAAACCATGTTTCTAGGTCAAAGGTCAATGTCATAGCAGACGTATATGAAAAATCCCTGTCCGGAGCATATCTTCTCTCTCATTGGACCAATCTGACTCATACTTCACCCACAGAGTGCCTTTGGGTACCCGGTGTGCAGTGACCTTGAACCATGTTTCTAGGTCATAGGTCAAGGTCATAGCAGAAGTATATGAAAAGTCCCTGTCCGGAGCATATCTTCTTTCTCCTTGGCCCAATCTGACTCATACTTCACCCACAGAGTGCCTTTGGGTACCCGATGTGCAGTGACCTTGAACCATGTTTCTAGGTCAAGGTCATAGCAGACTTATATGAAAAATCCTTGTCCGGAGCTTATCTTCTCTCTCCTTGGCCCAATCTGGCTTGTACTTCACCCACAGAGTGCCTTTGGGTAACTGGTGTGCAGAGACATTGAACCATGTTTCTAGGTCAAAGGTCAAGGTCAAAGCAAAATTTTATGAAAAGTCCTTGTCTGGAGCATATCTTCTCTGTCCTTGGCCCAATCTGGCTATTACTTCATTCTAAGAGTTCCACTGGTCAATGGATGTGCTGTGACCTTGGTCGCAGTTTTTAGGTCATTGTCAGAATTAACCTCTATTTTGTTTGGTGCATTATTTTTCCCTTTAATTCTAATTAATTTATATAACTGGGGATACAAGATAACTTTGATATATTTCTGTAAATTCGCAATATCTGTGAAGTCGTACTAAATGACTTTTACTGTATTACACAAATGTTCCTCTTCAAAATAAACCCTTTTAAACTACCTTACATTTTCGTGTTCATTGTTGAAAGCGGGGCCCTTTGAGATGGCCACCATCTCAATGATATCTAGTTAATCATATTTGTAGTTCAGCTGTAACAAAACAAATTATCTGATGAAAGCAGTAACCATGAGAATAGGAAAGGATGTCAAGTCCATAGAGAAGGTTTGTTGATTACTGGTGATGATAATGTTATTGATGTAAATAGAGTATATACAGCAATAAAATAGAGAGAACAATAGTAATCTGTAGACAAAAAATTAAAAAAAAAAACTAAATCTAAATTCTTTTCAAGAATAGGCAGGTCATGATTAGTCACGCTGAGATAGTTAAGAGGAGATTTAGATTTGTTCAGATCATATAGCTATAGGGTAGAGCGGGTCCACAGTTGGGGATCAAAGTTTTATTCTGGAATACTTAAGGCTGAAGCCTTTTATAAAATCTTTTCAAGATTATCAGGGCCACAATGCATCATATTTTTTTTGGAATGAATACATCCTAGTACAGAATCCCAGAATCGAGGGTAATGGATGTGCCATAATTAGAAACAGAATGTCTATCTAGAAAATCCTTAATGTAAATATTGGAAAATCATTTTGTTTATTTCTTGGCTTTTAAGTTAAGTAGAGATTAAAATAATATAAGTTTTCATAATTTAAATCACCTATTTTATGGAGATTTTAGATAATATCTATGTAAGTTTAAAAAAAAGCTACAATTTTCAGAAAGAAAGCAATATTTTGTGGTTGTAGAAAAGGGGCATAACTCTCATCATGATAGTAAATGATGGATGTCAGAAAATGTGAAAAAACAAGTGAATACAGTGCAGTATGAATAAGTACAGTTAAACAAGAGTATCTTAAAATCAAACAACTTTGACTACCTAGGGTATGTTGACGTTCATGACAGTATAACAAATTGGATGAATAATTTGTAAACACTTTGAATTGCAATTGATTTACTTTTGTTAATTTAATTTGCTCATTTTGCGCACATCTCTTTCTCATGCAGATTATAAATGAACAATGAATTAGCAACTGTAAATGGCATACATGTATATGAATTTTATATAATCTGTTTAGACTTCCTATATATCTTACCCTGAATCTCTTGGATATCTCAGTTTTTTTTCAGCAGTTCCATAAGCATTTCAAGATCACAAGTGTGACTTTATTTTATTGATTCAATTAATTTATGATGAATTATTAAAATATAAATCGTATACTTTTATGTTAATGCATCAACATTTTATATTTTTCAGGCCATATAACAAATGGTTGCTGAATTCATGAAGACTAGCTGGGATGATAAAGTACTTTTCCACTCTAATGAACCATATCTGAACATAATTTGAGGATCCCTTTCTCAGAAAAAAAGAATTTGCATATTCAAAGACTCTATAGTTTATTGTTTTTATGTATGTTGTTTAACATTCTTCTTGAGAAATTTTCACTCATATGGGGATGCCAACATTTGCCGATGGAGAGCTGCAAATTTTGTCCTTTACTTGGAACACATGATAATTGAGCAATGAGGAATCTTTCGGTGCTAGCACCTACTGCAACATGGGACCTCTGTATATACAGTCTCATCTCTAAGTCCGACTGTGGGATTTCGAACCAGCAATTCAAGGATCAACTACTTATTCATGACTTCTGGAGCAGACGCTCTTGCCACTGCGCCGTGCAGGTGACTTCATAGGTTATAGAATAATAAGAATTATAACTTAAAACTGATGTTTTTAATGCTATTACAGTATAGAAAATGTTTGCAAAAAGGGAGGTAATAGCTACATGTAGCTCTCACTTGTATTGCATGCTTAAAGTATATGAAGTACATATTTTAATTACACATTATTTTAAACCAGATCAGTAAAGAAAGAAACACTTGAATATTTTTACTATGAATTTTATTATAAGGTTGATTATCTTTAAAAAAATGAAACTTCAATTTTCTTTGAGTAGGAAGAAAAAAATAATTAGAATGTACATGTGCACTTAATTTTGTTTATTAAAAATATTCAAAATTTGGAGATCTTGTGACAGGTATCTAAATATTGATTTATAAATTTTTACTTCATTTTTAAACAGAATAATCTTTATTATAACATATGCTTAACAACTTATTCGTTGTTGAACATTCCATTGTCTGTCTAAATGTAGTGCTTTGTAAATTTCTCGTTAATACAAACATGATTGCATGTTGTTTGTTTACTTTGTCTTTTTTCAATATGAGTCATGATATATAAATTGTGTGCATGTCAGTTTAAATTATTTTTGTTGAATTCAGTTATCAGAAAAATTAATAACTGAATATAATTATGTAGATAGATACCTTCCAGAAATATTTACATGTACTAGTAGCTGCAGATATGTAGCTTATGTAAAATCAGGTATACTAGAAAATCAATTTACCTGTATAATTTAGTGAACACATGCATTCATATACCTATGCAGTATTTCATACTGAAAATATACTGTGTGTTAATGTTTTAGTTATTCAACATGAAAATTGACCAGAAGTGATCTTGATGAAATAAAACATATATCTCACAATACTTTTATTCTTTTTTCCCCCAATTAATCACAATGTAATTGTATATAAATTGATAAAAGAAACTGACTATACCATTAAAAAAATCTGGAGTTGTCTTTTCTTGTTCTTTTCTTGTTTAAAGAAAATATCTGATGCAATGAATGCTCCCTTGGGTTCATGACCCTGAATATTAATAAGGTTGGGAGGTGTGTATTTAACAGAACTTGACCGTAACGACAAATTGAATGTCATACGTTAGCATGGTATGATAATTATACCCCCCGCTTGAAAAGTGGGAGGGTATACTGTAATCGGTATGTCCGTCGGTCCGTCTAGCTGTACGTTCGTCCGTCCGTCTGTCTGTTACGCTTTGGGATTCCCATCTCTTATCCGCAACTCTCTTATACCATTGAGTGAAATTTAATGAAACTTTCACAGAATCTTAATTGCATATTGCCATTGTGTACCTTCTATTTTACTTTTTGATCCGACACGTATTTTATGTTTACCATAGCAAAACATGGACATTGCCATTATATGCTTACCTATGACGTGAGATATGGCGGCTTCTGAATAACATTAGATACCACGAGTTATTCCTCTTTACACGTTACCGTTAAACAATTATATAGCAAAACACGGATATTATGGGAGGCGGGGGGTATCATTTAGTGAGCTCATTGCTCACAGTACCTCTAGTTTGTTAATTAATTTGAAAATGACGCACAGCCTAAAGAAAAATGAGTTTAATATGGATTTTTATACTGGTTGTTATTTTTTTAAAGGAATATCTAGGACAATTTTAAACTTAAATAAAAGTGAGTAAAACGTGGTGCAAGGATGATCCAGATATCAACATTCCAACGGCTCTCCCTTCTTTCTTAATGGTTATGTTGCCAATGTTTTGTGTTTTTAGTGAAACCAGTTTTTAAATTTTGATAATGATCACAAAAAGAGTCAAATAACACAAAACCATTTGCAAAATACACATTGTGTGGTTTTTAAGCTTCGTCACGGAACACTGATTTTCTTTCAACAATTGGTGAGAAGACTCATTTGTTGTAATAAGTTAAAAATATCATACCATTCTATAAAGTATTTTTTAAAAATATTTTTATTAGAGTGAACACTTAGAAGTTTTAAGTGTATTCAATTTTAGTCGTCATGTCAAACATTTTTTAAAAAGTATGATAATAAGCCTCAATAATTCTTTTATTTCTCTTAAAATGTTTATTTGTAATATTTAAACAATATCTATATGATAGTCAGTAGAAGTGCTTATACCCTGCTCATACATTAATTTTATGTTTATTTTGCTTTGTTGCTTGTACCTGTATTAGAAGTAATAAAACTTAAGCAGAGACCTATGAAACATTTGTTTGACTCAAAATTGAATATAAAACGTTCAAATGAGCAAAAAAAATATTAAAAGATTTAAATAGGATTGGTAAAAATAATTCTTTAATAATTATTATTTTTACTAAAATATTTTATTATGTGTAATTTATTCCGTTACCATAGCGATTTCTCTGAACACGATTTAAGTTCGTTATTTGAATTTCCCTGATAGATTTAAATAGGATTGGTAAAAATAATTCTTTAATAATTATTATTTTTACTAAAATATTTTATTATGTGTATTTTTTTTCATCGTCCTATTTTGTAATATTTTGACAATTCATTTGAGAGACGAATTGACTCGTAACCGCTTAGTAAACAGATCTATATCAACACGGAATGTAAAAAGCTTTTCTTTACAATATGGCATCTTCAACTAATGTGGATGTTTCTTTTACTGATGAAGTTTGGAAGTGTTCAATTTGTTTTGAACGATTCAAAACTCCACGTGTTTTACCTTGTTCACACTCATTTTGTCACGAATGTTTATCGTCCTATATCATAACAACCTGTCAAGGTAAGGCGGACCCTGTGGGATTTCATTGTCCTTTATGTCGAAAATTTGCTCCAGCTCCTAGTTTTTCTACAAAGCCAAGTGAGTTGGCTGAACAGTTCCCAATTAACCGAATTTTGTCGATATCTTCTAAACAAACCGAAGCTGTCATACTTTGTGAGGCATGCAAACGAGAGGACGCAGAAGCTAAAAAATATTGTTTGACTTGTTTAGATGCGCTATGTGAAATATGTGCAGATTATCACACAAGAAATCGCACTCTTCGAGATCACGAACTTTGTGACTTAAATGACAAATTGAATGAATCTGCAACCAACACATATTATAGATTATTGGTCAAGAGCTGCAGTGTACATAAGGACAGACCCATAACACTTTACTGTAATGATCATGAGACACCTTGCTGCACCATGTGTGTATCCATCGAGCACAGGAAGTGTGATAGTGTGGATACCATTGAACGAACAGCAGAAAAACTCAGACAAAATAATAGTTTTAAAGCTTTGTTGGGCGATTTCAAAGATACTGAAAATATGCTCTCTATTGCTAAATCGAAACAAGATGAAGATATCTCAAAGATAGATGACATGTCTGATAAGATAATAGAAGATATTCAAAATTTCAAAGAAGAACTTCTTCAGCATATTGAAAATCTTGAGAGTAAATGCCTTGATCAAGTTGCCAAATTTACAAAGGAAAGTAGAGGAAAAATGACAACAAATGCCGAAGCAGTAAATGACAAACTTCAGCTGTCCCGCTTCTGCATTCAAGCTTTGGAGAACGTTGGAACTCTAACAGATGTTGAGATTGTCATGGAAATCCATAGAAGTCAACAAAAATTGAAACGTGTTAGAAATGACCCTGTAGAGTCGGTAAATATAAAGATGGAGGCAGTTTTAAACTCTGAATTAAAGACACTCACGAACATTTCGAACTTTGCAAGCATTAAGTTATCAGACTCAGTAGAGAGTATGAACCATAGAAGAAGCAATGAAGCCAAGACACTCGATTTAGAGTTATGGCAAGACGTACAAATAACAGCTTACTCTATTCGAGGAATGGTTTTTCTCAATGATGCTAGCGTTGTATTCACAACTTGGAGCTCTTCTAAAACTGATTTGATTGTATATTCTCTTGACAATATTGGACTGAAATTTCAACGTGATCTGAGGTTTGGTTACAGGGATACCTTTGACATAAAATTGAAAGGCAACATCTTGTACCTATCATCGGTATCTGGTAATTGTGTTAAAGCTGTGTCGGGAGATGGCGATTTTAAAGAAATACGTACAATCCATGTTGGACGAAAATGTTATGGAATTGATGTAGTTGATGATTTCATTTATGTAACATGTGACACGTCAGTTATTAAAACGGATACAAAGGGAAATATTCTGAAAGAATACAAAGTACGCTCTGGGGTACGATACATTGTTGTAACGCGTAGTGGGCTTACTATAATATACAGTTGTTCCAAAGAAAACATTGTCAGAAGCATTTATTCTGAGAATGGTGATACAGTATGGACTTATAGCAGTCCTAATTTGAAACACCCTTACGGTTTGCAAAAGGATTCCTCGGACAATGTATACGTGGCTGGTTACCATAGTAGCAATGTACACGTATTGTCCAGCGTTGGATCAATTCTCAGAATTTTCGAAAATTTGCCTTATCCGATATCATTTATACTTCTTGAACAAAGAAGCATTGCTCTCCTTTGTTGTTATAATTACATAAAAGTATTTCATGTAAAATAAATTTATGAGTAATTCCAATTAGAATCTTCATTTCTAATTATAAGATGTCACCTGTTCTTTGAATTGTTAAGTTTTTTCCTCGCTATTTTTAACTGAATATCTTAGATATCTCAAATAAATGTTTGGTCCTATGGAATTGAAGGTCGATATATCGGGGGTTATCTACAATGTTTCTCGTATTAAAGGGTTTTTCGTCATCACTTGAGATGTTATGTCGACAGGTAAGTTTTTGATATGTTAATCTATGTTAATTCCTTTCATTCAGCAAGTTTAAGACTGAGCTTCACGAGGTTCGCACTTCAGCTTTTCAGCAGGATTTTGTCTTGGCCTATATTTAAAAGTTTTACATAATGTTTTAGTTCTTACAATAAATTTAGATTCTATATAAATGCTAATAACACTTATTCAATCAAGACTCCGTGATTAAATTCCATACCGACAACATTATTCAAAAACTAGCATTTTGTGGCGGAAGAGGTTTATTTAAAAAGAGAAAGTTCAATTTTTCCGCTTTCGAAGGATTCATTATTATTGGGTTTGGATTCCTTTTTTAACATGCAGACTGCACACAGAGCATTTTGTGAAGTGAAAGGTTGGAGTATGCTAGTCCTAAATTATGTATGAAATTAACTGTCATGAATTCTATCATCATATGGTAAATATATGAAATATATCATGAAAATCCTTGAAAAAAAAAAGCCTAATTGTCCCCCGCTTTCGCGAACTATATCTGTCCGCCTGTCAGTCGTTCTATCCGTCCGACGCAAAAACTGTAACCTTGGTCATTTCTTTTGAATGAGCAGAGACAGGGCTTTAATATTACACATGTATATCACTTAATTATGATCATTCTAAATAAACTTTGACTTTTGACCCCGTGACCTTGTAGTTTAACCCACTTTAAAAAAAATTAAACATTACTTTGAATTGGCCGTAATATTTGAATGAGATGAGAAAGTGCTATCATATTAAAATGTGTATTATCTTTGACAAGACCTTTCTAAATACAATTTGAAATTTTGACCCCGTGACCTTGAGCTTGAAGTTTAACCTTCTTTTCAAAAATTGACCTTGGTCATGACTTTTGAATGAACATAAAGGGCTTTCATATTGAATTTGTATTTTGATTGTGACAAGATCTTCCTTTAGTACATTATGATTTTTGATCTTGTGTCCTTCACCTTGAAGTTTGACCTAATTTTCAAAAATAATTTTTCCATATAATTATTGATTAATAGGAGATAAGGCTTTCATATTTGTCATGTGCATTACCTGTGACAAGATTTTTCCGAGCATGTTATGATTTTCTTATCCCTTGACCTTGACGATTGACTTATTTTTTTTAAATACACTTTGGTGGTTACATCTGAGTGACGTATGATAGGGTGTTCATATTTGACACGTAGTGCCATAAAATTTTTTTAATACAATAACATCTCGCCCACAGAAACACCGAAAGCGGGGGACCACAATTCTTTATTGTTTAAGCTTAAAATTAGCACTAATTTAGTAATATCTAAAAATCAACATCACAGACCCCCACTAGGGTGCACGTGGGGCAATGCTGAACTTAATTTTCATGTAAACACCAAATCACGAATTTACATTATATTATAAACTTTGGTGGTTTGAAAAGACTTTACTTTTCAGGGAAAATGAGAAAAAATTCGATCTCCAAAATAACCTACAAACAATACAAATCTATGAAATAGGCATAAATTAAAGACGCGAAAATCCACGGTAGGATCAGGTGTCTATGAAGAGTGAGCCCTGTGTATTGATCAAGTAGGAAAATCCATAGTCAAATTCAGTGTAAAAGCAAAAGCATAACAATTTAAAAATGAAACAGGTCAGCAAAAACACGATCAAATGAAAGGCCCATTATAATAACCATGGAATTGCTGACTTAGAATGAGATTGTAGAAATTCCTGTAACATCAACTTATCTGTGAGTAGCATACCTTGTTTTAAAAATTCATCGTATATACTCATAGCAAGCTCTGATTGAGGAATAAATTGAGAGACACTATAAGTAAGTGATTGTGGGATATTACTATATAAAGAATGAAAGTTAACGGGGGAAAAGTCAGTCTGAAGGACAGAATACCGGTCCCCCGAATGAGTCCATATAACCCACGATGTCCCGTGTCGAGGTAGGCGTTGGCACGAAAAAGATTTCTCAGTGGCCAATGGCCCTCAGTGCAACGTAAAGGTATAAATTGACAGCTCTCAAATGGCGGCTTCTGCACATGAGTAAAACATTCTCGATAAGGACGTTAAACAACAAGCAAACGAAATTTCTGACCCCTTGACCTTACCTTAACGATTGACCTACTTTTTAAAATAAAACAATTTCGGTGATAACTTCTGAAAGACATATGAAAGGGCATTCATATTTGACGAAATATGACAAAAAATGACATCTCACCCTAAAAGACACTGAGAATGGGGGACCACAATTCTTTGCATTTGCTTGTTAGTAGATCCTTTTGATAGGTGCGCAGTTACTTCCCCTATACATTTTTGTAATATTTTCCGTTGTAAAAATAATGAACAACAATTAATTTGTATAATTAAATTTATGTAGAAAGTAATCTCCACAAGAATTTTTCATGATTTGTGATTTGAGAAACATTGTATCGATTGATGTCACTGTTTATAGTTGCATGTTTAAAGTTGCATGTTTTTTTTATAACAATGTATATGAAGAAAGAGTCAATACAGGCACGTAGCAACAGGGGGAGGGGGGCCTGTTCCCCTTTTTTCCAAAAATAATTTTACCTAAATTGAAGATGTTAATTGAAAGGCTTGATGTCAAAAACTGATTAACTCTATGCCCCCC
>PRKT01000261.1:207691-245392 GCA_003671525.1 Saccostrea glomerata | reverse complement strand
GTCGAAAATGGAAACGAAATCTGCCCCACCTTGGACCCCATCCTCCCTCAAAAATGGTCAGGGAAATCAATGACGTCACAAGTGCAGTTTTCTTTCGAGTATTTTGATCCACAACTTTAAAACAGTGTTTTGTCTTTTATTGATGTTTCACATTTCTAACGAATACCACGTTATATAGATATACTCATTCTAATATACAATAAATAAATAAATAAATAAATAAATAAATAAATAAATAAATAATAATAAAACAAAAAACAAACTAAGGTACTGTGAGCAACGAGCTCATTAAATAATAAATTTCATTCAGTGGTATAAGAGGAGTTGCGGATAAGAAATGGGTACCCAAAAGCGTAACAGACAGGCGGACGGACGTACCGACGGACGGACGGATGGACATACCGATTACTATATATACTCGATTCTCATTATATCGCGGGTTCCATTGTATCGCGGTATATTCCAAAAAATCATATACACAGCTCATATCAATTTTGTGGATAAATCTATCTGTCTGTCGTCTGAATGTAAATTTTTGTGATGATTACAAAGAATGGAACATGCGTCAGAAAAGTTTTTATTCAAATAAAACGTAATTTTCCAGATTTCCATTCCCGGTTTTATTATATTTAGACAACTGATTTTATAATCTAGTAAAATGCATAATAAAGTTCATGTTTTGAAAGTCTTTTGTTTGTTTAATTGTTTATGTTTTATGTAGAATTACTTCGTAAAATTAAAAATAAGAATTGAAGTCCATGTCAACAACAAGGTGGCATGTTTCCCCATACCGCGATACTAAGAGACTCTCCAATTTGGGAGGTAAATAAGACTTCCTGTTTTAAAAATAGACTACAAATTAAAGGATGCAAGCTTGGGAAATAATTTGATACTAAAAAGATAGGCCATAGTTTGGTTTATGAATATCATTTGATGAAAGTTTAAGTAAAAAATTGGAATTACACTTTTTATGCAAAAGTTTTTAAGTACCGCGATATAATGAGACACCAGTATACTCTCCCGCTTTTCAGACGGGGTGTATGAAAAAATCTAATTTAAAAAGCTGGCCCTAAATAGATCAATTATTTTGAATCTTGATTAGCTGACTGACTTTCGAAATTTTTATAATCAAAATGTTAACTTTGCATATTTCATTTGGCATCTATTATTTAAAAAAAGAAAAAAAAGTTTCGTGATTTTTTAGGATCTAACTTGTTTTCATATGCTTTCACAATTTGACATTTTTTGTACAGCCTCCAAATATTTATTTTGGTTATATACTAGAAGTTTTATATTGAATTGATAGTCGTATAATTTTCTAACAGATTTGAACAGTGTAAATGGGTAGAGATGTAAAGCTGACTTATAAAATTATCCGAACTGGAAGCTATACGGTAAAAATAATTATTATATTTTTTAAAAAACGCAAGAAATAAAATATCTTTGTGGTAATACAATATGCAAACATTCAAATTAAGAAATAATTCATTCGAATATGTTTTTCTTACATAAAATAAAATATTTCTTCACTAAAAAAACCTGTCATCTGTCTTACCAATTTTACGCGACTTGAACCAGAATTTTCGTTTTGACTTATACAAATCCTAAATATTATTCAACCGAGTCAAACAAATTCATCCAATCAAATAGCCGTATCAGTCGTCCTCGATATAATTTCCTCCATGAAGCCCGATTGAAAACAGTTTGTCGTCTCCATTATTTACAATGTCTAATTACAAAATTGGAGTGAATTTACGGGTGACAGAAAACAGCAACCAAGGCGGGAGGAAGTATATGGAAGACAATAATTCAATACAATTTGTTAGAAACGACGAGGGAGGATATGAATTTGCATACTTTGGAATTTTCGATGGTCATGGCGGTTCTGAGGCGTCTAAGTTTGTACGGGATCATTTATTGAATCAAATTAAGAAGTATGATTCCTTCTGGAATGGTGACGATGATCAAATTTTGGCTGCTATTAAGAATGGGTTTCTTGACACCCAAGAACTCATGTGGAAGGAAGTTGGTAAGATGAATTTTGAACTGCGCGGTCACCACGGTATTTTCATCGATTAGCCTATGCTGTCCCATTTTGTTAACCTATAAGGGAATTTTAAGTTTAGTGTGTTAAATTAAATATGCATTTTTGAATGAAGGTTAGTTTGAAATATTTAGACGTAAGAAATTCCATTCGGTTTGCACAAGAGTTGACTTTTTCAATCGCGCGCGATTTGAGGGTTTCCTATTGAGGCCATAAAAGGGGAAATGTTCTATTTTTATCATCGTTCAGTCCTGTTGTCTTTTTAAAAATGATTATAAGTAAAACATCGAATATTTCTAAAATAGACTGTACTGAATGCTTTTGATTTAATGGAAAAAAAATACAGAAAAAATTAATTCAGTTTTTTTCATTCAGATCTTTATAAACCCCCATATTATTTTATCTGTAAAAATGGAGCGGGGCAAGTGCTAAAAATAGAATGACGAAATTGAATGCTCTTTCATTTGTTATATACTGATTGGCATGATGTAGTAGCAATAATGGAATCATTTTTATTTGAGTCAATAATTAAATTGTTGATGGAACGTTTGTATTGTGTCAGTTAATTTTAATTCTCAACACTAAAACCACCATCATTCACAGGCAAATGGTCAAGGACAGCAAGTGGTCACCCTAGTACATCTGGTACAACAGGCAGCATAGCAATTATAAAAAACTCCAAGCTATACATTGGCCATGTTGGGGATTCGGGTGTAGCTGTTGGTTATGAACAAGACAGATATGAAAAACGTCCTGTACCTGGGGTTATGCTTACACAGGTATATCTTCTCTGTCCAATATTTAGTTTTTAACTTTTTAAATTTTATTTTTATCTATTTGATACAAATTTTTGGATTTTGGCCCTTGTTTACTTTCAATGTGAAATGGTGTCTTTGTTGATCAAGCACATTTACACATGACACAATTTAATAAATTTTCCAATCCACAGTTGGCTTTTGGAGAGGAAAAAGTTATATACAAATTTATATAGAATTAGAAAAATAATTATTAAAAACATAATAATTGACATTTTTAAAGATGAAATTCTTGCAACATTGTTAAAACAATATAAACGTACACTAAATTTCTTTGTGTTAAAAAAAGATTTTTTAAATGAAAATGAAAATAAATTGAATAATGTTCCTTTTTAACTCTCAATTTATAAACTATTCATAAGAATTTGTTGGGGAGAGGTGTTTGTGGAAATTTTGTCCAATTCCTTGGACATACTTTTGACATTATTTTCATTAAAATATGTGAAAAACAACTAAGATTATCATTAAATATACATGGTAATGCATTTAAAAATATGTATAAATGAAGTTTTATGAATCAGTAAATTTTATTTTTCTCAGACATTCATAGTTTAATCCATATCAAAAATGTTTATTTGAATTGACAAAATAAAATTCACTGAAAAAGGTTTGGTTGTCACATAATGACTAAGACATTTAAAACATTTTAGGACCACAAGCCAGACAGTCCTGAGGAGATCAAACGAATAAGAAGGGTTGGAGGTCAAGTGGTGGCCAAAGCTGGAGTCCAGAGAGTGGTATGGAACCGCCCCAATATCAGCAACAAGGGTCCAGTACGAAGAAGCACTCCAATTGACAAGATACCCTTCCTAGCTGTGGCAAGAAGTTTGGGTAACAAATGTTTTCACTGCTTTAGTTAATCTAAATTAATTTATTTTATATTCCGCTGTTTGTTTCTACTTAGGAAATGAATGGTTGAAAAATAGTTTCTACAGTGTCAGAAAGTGCATGAAACTTTTTGAGAACATTGGTTACTGTTTCAGGGACCAACCTAGACTTAAAATTTAGGGAGACTTCACTTCTCCCTCAGAGACATTTAGGGAGAAGTTTTAAAATTTAGGGAGACTTCTTGGCGCGCGCGACGCTCACTGATCATTAAAACTTAATTACAATGAAACCATTTCATTTTTTGTAAGTTAAAATACATTCAATATTTTTTTTGTATTGACATCCTAGTAAAAATAATCAAAATAAAAGAGAGAGAGAGAGAGAGAGAGAAAGAATCTGATTTTTTTTTCAATTACAAGGTATATCAAGCAAAAAAAAATTATTATAAACAGGGACCTATATACTAAATATATAGGTCCCTGTTATAAAACAAAGTTGTTTTTTTTCATTTTGCATAATATGCACAATTAGCTTTTAAATTCTATCTTTTCATTTCAAATTTTCAGCCTCATAGCATGGTATATTTTTTTGTTATTTGTTATTCAAAATTTGTTTTCAATATTAATTTTTTTTTTTCTGAAAAAAGTTTTGGTGTACATGTACTAGGCCTACATACTGCATGCTGATTGAACTCCGTATATCAGACGTGTAATTTATTGGAAAGGCAATAACTCCACAATTTAACAGTAAAAGTATGTCTGCATTCACAGCATGAATTAATTATTTGGCAATAAAAAGATCTAAAATCACTTTTCAACATCTTTGGCATGACATCGATAGCTGACCAGCTGTTTTGCGTCTGGTTATGCATAAGTAACAACGGAGTTTTTCATAACCGGAAGCGTAAAATCTAGAGGAGTTCCGACAGAGTATTCGTCGCATTGGTCATTTGAAGCGAAACAGGTGCAAGTCTCCTGCTGTTTCGTTTATTTCAGCAGTAATTAAACAAGATTTATAAACTACTGACGATTCTACCATGTTCTTTAATAGATTCTTTTATTATTTGCAATTAAGGGTTTGCAAATGTTAAGGCGACTTTAACTTCGCTTTCATGATAAATTTCGGCGAAGTTTGGAGCCCAAAAGCGACTATTTCGCCCCAGTCGCCCCCTAGGTTGGTCCTTGTGTTTGTTTCTTCCTAGATAAGGAATGGATGATAAATAGTTCCCACATAGGAATCCACCAAAATTATTGGAAGCTATGAAGCCATGAAAAATACCAAAACCTATTAGCAATGACATATTCCCTCAAATATTCAATCTTTACTTTTTCAGGTGATTTATGGAGCTTCAACTATCAGAACAACGAATATGTTGTCTCCCCTGTTCCAGATGTGGCTGTCCATGAACTGGATCCAGCCATTCATCGGTGCCTGATCCTGGGATCCGACGGATTGTGGAACATGATGACAGCTGAGGCAGCTGCAAGCATGGTGGCTGATTTGGAAAACCACTTTGAATACAAAGTGATCCATGATCCTGTAAGCACATTGTTCTTTACTATTTTGATTATGGCTTCTATGTTGCATTGAAATGAAATTTTTTTTCTTTCAAAAGCTTAAAAATATTCAACTTAGTTGACTGATCACTTATTGTGAATTCAATTCAATTAAAAATTTATCAAGTATGAGTATAAAAAAAAATGTTTATTTTGCATCAAAACTAGTAGTAAGAGTTGTCTTTCTTTCTTCAGTGTTTGTTGATTTTTTTCCTTATTTTTACCAGTCTGTGCCCGTGTCTTACTGGATAAACCCTGCAGAAAAACTAGTCCAGAAAGCTTTGCACTCATGGAGGGCTAAGCTTATGAAGGCTGACAACACCAGCTGTATCGTAGTGCTGATTGACCCTCTGGGACCCAGAAAACTGTCCATTCTCAAAAGGAAAAGAGAGGAATATCTCCAGAAGATTGCACCCGAGAAAAGTATAGCCTCATCTTCTACAAGGACTTCACCCAGAAAACATGACACTGCTTCAAAACCCGAGAATGTGAAGAGCGTCAAAGAAGAGGAGAATAAGAAAAAATTAACAAGTAGAGTGAACCCACATAGTGTAGCAACAAAAACAGTCATCTCTTCTGTCTCAACTGAAAAATCTAAACGTTTATCGTTACATTCAGCAGTCAATACAGAACTGGACGACAGTATTCAGGCAAACAGTGTCCACTTCAAGGCAACCCTTGTGCAGGGAACTTGTGCCAAAGAGAAGCTGAACTTCAGCTGTTCTAATGTGTTTGCAAGATTCAAAGGGAGCAAATCCGATCTAGATGTTAACACTTCCACACAGGGTGTTCCAATTACAAGGGCAAGACATCACTCTGGAAATGTGGTCCTTCAGTCACACAAGGTCCAGAAAAGTTTAGATCAAAACCAGAAGCCAGTGAAAAACCAGATTTTTACTGCCTCTTCGTTGAAGGATCTCTCAGTGCTCACAGACAGCTTGAAACCTTACCAGACCAACCGAGTTCACATAACTGAGAAAGGCATGAAGAAAGTGGAACCTCCCATATCTGCTTGCAGCCTCAAGGATGTTCAGAACTTCATGGATTGTGGCAAAAGTGAGATCAAGGTGCGGACAAACAGTGATATGAATCAGCGAGCCAGCAAAGAGGATGGAAGTCGGAAAGATCTGAAAGTGGACACCATTATCAAGGGGAACAGTACAGATTGTGGGGGACATTTTCTGAGGAGACACTCTGTTGGTGCAATAGAGAGTAAAAAGGCTTCGTGTGTGGCCTCAAAACTGAGGAAAGGAAAACAACGGTCCCTGCGGTGTCGAGGTCAAGTAGAAAACAAAGTGAAAGCAAGTGCAACAACAATCGCGGGTGTCAAGCGGAAAAGAAATAGCATTGACAATGTACCGCAGACGAAAAAGGCTTGCCGTAGATAGTGCTACTGTATTTGATCTACATATGGTTGTGCATTGCTATCATATTTTTTTTTTAATTCTGTCCTATTTTAGAATATCAGCACAAAAGTCTATGCATTGCCAAAGTATTTTATGAAGTGATTTCATTTTAATACTCAATTTTCACCATACCTTGGAATCAAAAATACGTTTTCCATTTCATTATTTTATCTGTTTATTGTATGTTTGACACTTGTAGACGAATAGTTACTGATTTGCTTGTCTTTTCTGTTTATAGTTGCATCCCTTTTTCATTGAAAATGCAGGGTATTGGGACAAAGCAGAATTTCTCTTGTCACTTTTCACCCCAATTATTGACTGGAAAGAGATGAGTATGAAATGTCTTTCAAAATACCCTTTCCTTTCTATTGGAAGTTTTGAGTATCAACCATTTACCCAACCCAGCCCTTGGATACCTTTGCTATGAATTAGAAAATTAATTCTTTAACTGTAATATTTACTTGTCAGGGGGAGACTTAAGAAAGAAGATTTTAGATTTACCTTAATTTTGTGTTTTTAATTAATATTTAAGTGAGTTAAGACAAGTAATTCTTAAAGGTTAGGACAAAGAAATAAGGCCATAGTCTCGGAGGATGTTAGTTCATATTTTTTTTCTTTTACATCCCCATGAATACTTAAAAATAAAAGCATGTTTGAATATTCAATTTTGCTTGAAATATCTTCCCTAATCTTTTGCATTTAATTGTGTAGCAATAATAAGGAAAAGGTTATCTGGATTTTTATTCAGCTGTTCATGATAATATTAAAATAAAAAAATTGTTTTATTTACAAAAGTTGATTGAAAGCTTGCAAATCTTTGAACAAAACTTTGATGCACAATACAACTCTGAACAAGAAGCAAAAGATATCTTTTGTTTTTTTTTATTGATTGTTTAAAATATTATTTATGTTATATTGACGTGATGAATGGTGTTTTATATTATTATATTAAATTATATAATTTGATTTAGAAAAAAAATTTCATTGCATGCAACTTTTTAAGGTCTTCAATCCCTAATAGGAAGAAATTCAATGAAATTGAAAACATAAAAGATATGTAGGCATTCAATACTCAGTTTATTTAGACATACTGTAGAAGCACAAATTTTCGTGGGGATAAAATTTCGTTGATTTGTCATCAAAAATAGTTTCGTGGGCATTTAATTTCGTTGCTTTGAGAGTAATTCCATTCAGTATATAGTCATAAAAAATTTCGTGTGGGATTTAATTTCGTTGATAATTGTTAACAACGAAATAAACGAAATTTAATCCCCCACGAATATTTGTGCTTTTACAGTAGTTCCCATTTATTACTATAACTATGTTTAGTGGGATGTGTCCTAATTCATGACCTTGAATTTTGGTAAGAGTTATCTCCCCTTTTTTAATTAATAAAAAAAAATCAATTAAAAAAAATTAAGCTGGTAAAAAAAAATGTTTTCAATTATCATTTTATTTTTAATATTTCAATGCATCTTTCCACCACAGGATTTATTGATATTCAAATTATTTGAATTTTTATTTTGAAAAAACCGCTTTTCCCCATAGACTTCAATGCAATCTTTGTTAATTAACTACTCCTTAATTAATGAACTTTTTGAAAATTTCTCATGGGCAATCCTTTGCCACTATAAAATGCTTTAATATAATGTTCAGAGTATTGTGTACTTGACAGACATTTAAGGGTAGAGAATTTGGTCCCATTAGGGATTGAAATCCTTAAATTAAGCTTTTGGTTCTTTTTATATCATACAAAACCACTTTTTTTTTTTAACTTTTGTTAAATTAGGTCCGTCTATCATTGATTTTGGTTTTCTTGTTTTCCGCAATCGTTTTGTTGCTTTCTGGTGTTTTTTAAGTCTTTCGCTTTGTATTTTATGTTCATATGTTTCTTTATATTTATTATTTTAACTGAACGATAACTGTTGTAGCTTCACTGGTTAAAAAAAAAGTAATTTTAGAAACTTGACAATATATTTTATAGTGTGCTTTATTTTACAAAAAAAAATTTTGATTCAAAATTTCAACCTATAAAACATGTTTTAGTTTTATGAAACACTGAGATACTAAAATTATGACATTGTCATTCTTAAATTTGCCTTGCAATGGATGTAAATAGATGACTTGAATGTATGTACAGATAAGTTTAAATTTTGCATAATCACATTTCATAGTCCAATCCACACTTTGCAATAGTTATGTCCCTTTGCTTGGGGTCAACCAAAAGGGAAAGCTTTTCCCCAAAGATGGCAGCCAAGGGACATAACTTTTGAAAAGTGTGGATTTAACTAATTGATCACCATGCTGGTGGTGAGCCTCTTCAGGGATTTTTTTGTTACCATTTTATTACTGTGTACAGAGTGAACATTTATGTGTTTCCATAGATTTATATATAGATTTTCATGTGAACAAATTCATCTTGTAAATAGCATGTGAATACAAAACCTTGTATATAGTATTAATGAAATTAAAATTCTTTTTATAATGTGAAAACTTAAACTTTGTTTTTGTTTTATTGATATTCTTTGTAAACAAGAAAACACCATCTCACTGGAAGTTACATTTGAACATTTGGTATCAAGAGTATCTTGAACAATGATATCAAATACCATTGATATGTAAGTCCCAACAACTTTTAAATATTTGACCCAAAGATACAGTAAATTTTGTTTTATCGACTGGGACCTGAGAAATTACTTCGGTATAAAGAATTCATAAAAGAAGATGGGCGCATTTGGCGTGCGATCTGCAGGAATCATTTGTATGAAACATTTATGGTTTAAATGTCCATGATTTGGTTGACTGAACATAGCTGGTCAGATTTTACATACACGTCCATAGTTTGATTTTTAGCTCACCTGAGCTGAAAGCTCAAGTGAGCTTTTCTGATCACATTTTGTCCGGCGTCCGTCTGTCTGTCCGTCTGTCTGTCCGTCTGTCCGTCTGTCTGTCTGTAAACTTTTTACATTTTCGACTTCTTCTCAAAAACCACTTGGCCAATTTCAACCAAACTTGCCACAAAGTATCCTTGGGTGAAGGGGATTCAAGTTTGTTCAAATGAAGGGCCAAGCCCTCTTCCAAGGGGAGATAATTATGAATTAATGAAAAATTAATGGCATCTTTTGAAAATCTTCTTCTCAAGAACCACTGGGCCAGGAAAGATGAAACTCTTGTGGAAGCATCCTCAGGTAGTGTAGATTCAAATTTGTTAAAATCATGACCCCCAGGGGTAGGGCGGGGCCACAATGGCTGATCAAAGTTTTACATAGGAATATATAGGAAAAATCTTTAAAAATCTTCTTCTCCAGAACCACTGGGCCAGGAAAGATGAAACTTATGTGGAAGCATCCTCAGGTAGTGTAGATTTAAATTTGTTCAAATCATGACCCCCAGGAGTAGGGCGGGGTCATGATGGGGGGTCAAAGTTTAATATAGGAATACACAAGGAAAATCTCGAAAAATATTGGTTCTTAACAACCACTGGTCAAGAAAGGATGAAATTTAGTGAAAGTTTTTTTTTAAGTCTAAATTCTAATTTGTTCAAATCATGACCCCTGGTGTAGGATGGGGCCACAATAGGGAATCAAAATTTTACAACTAGAAATGGGTAAAAGCTTTTAAAATCTTCTTCTCAAGAATTACTGAGTCAGAAAAGCTGAAACTTATGTGGAAGCATTCTTAGATAGTGTAGATTCAAATTTGTTCAAATCATAACATCCAGGGGTTGGGAGGGGCCTTGACATTGAAAGGGGCAAGTTATATATGGGATTATATGGGGAAAAGAATTAAATAATTCTTATTATTTAAAATAATCCTTTAAATATTACTGGGACTTTGAATACTGTTATGAATAAAAAAAAAATAAAATTATAAAAACTAGCTAAACACCGATATTAAGTAAATTTCCTTTGTTTAGAATTATTTAATTTAATCGGGTTCGATATCCGATTACATTGAAAACGAGGCTTTCTGTTGCGGCCATATTGGAAGATTCAAGACAGTGGATATCGTGGTATTTAAGCAATAATCGGTTTCGCATTAGTTGTATCAAGGTAATGTGCTGTATTTACTTACAAGAGAGAAATACACGACCCGTGTTTGTAGAATATAATTAAACAGACAATGTAAATGATATGCGCGGTTAGATTGGCATGTGGCAAGAAATTTGTACTGCGGTTTTAGGTGAGGTGTGTATGCTTGAGCCTTGAAATATTGCCGAGAACTTATCGAGTCACCAATATTGATTATGGCGATGTCGGCCTATTTAATTTATTCCTCATTCTAGACAGAGCTTCAATCGCAGAATTTATTCATTAAAATATCCATCATGGGCAATATTTCCGTTCAAGTTAAGACTATTTAAAGTGTTTTGCTGCTTTTGTCTGTGTAATGCACATAGCAGCGAGGTGAGTTTTTAATGCAGCAGTATTTGTTATAGAAGTACACAAGGTGCATCACTTTACACAGGAAGAAGGATCAGGAAGGATTTTGCTTATTCAAATTTTCTTCGAAGTGTCATAGTATTAAATAAAGAAAATTATGGTAAAAATGCAATTGTTTGTGATGTTTTTTGTGCCTTTTAGAAATAAAGTTTAGATACAATAACATGTATACAGGCTTAAAAAATATGCTTGTTTCCTGTAACATGACTGACCCATTCAAATCACCCCCGGCTGTGGATATTTCCCCTTGGTAAAGGCCTATGTAGAAGTAACAATATACCATGAAATTATACAGTGAGATCAAATATAGGAGTTTGTAAATGATGGTTACACCCTATTGTTCTACTCAGAATTGTATCAAATATGTTGTAGAGTTTAGCTTATTTGTTAACATTCAATATAAATGTCATTAGGGGTCTTCGATTTGTAACCAAGTATTGACTTGGTTGAGGTCACATGACCAGATGTTTACACCAACATGGTTTTCAAGCGAACTCATATGAGTTTAATAGCAGTTTGAAAATAATGGCATTCAAGGTTGCTATGTCAGGGTTTGAAATTAACTCATGTCCGTAAGTCCGAGACTAGTAAAAATTGTGTCAGACTAGCAGACTTTATAAGGTACTAGTCCGCATGGACTAGTGCAAATCCGGAAATAAGTCTTGATTCTGTTCACATTTTATTAATTTTATTTCCGAGTCTCTTGGGATCGTTTGAAAATAAACGAGAGACGCAACTGAGATAAAGCGTTTTCTACATTGTGATCAATAGACAAAGACGTGACTATGAGGAGATTTCTGAAAGTTGAAAACCCCTTTTTCTTTCACCACATGCTTCCAACTAATGTGTGGACACATATTTCATTGAATAATTCTTATTGATAAAATTTTAAGATTGTTATTCTTTTTACATACTATAGGGCGGACTAGTGGAATAGTTTGCGGACTAGTGGAAGCTAGAAGTCACCAGTCCATGCGGACTAGTGCTAAAAAAACTTAATTTCGAACCCTGTATGTACGAGAATTTTACCAATAAAGTGACAATTTTGTGCGTTTTTTGATTCTTAGAAATTCAGACTCCAAGACCACAAACTGAGCATAAAATTCAGATTTTGAATATTTAAAAATTATTTTACAAACATGTTTGAAAACTTCAAGTACAATGTATTTGAATACAAACATAACTTGAAAATTTTGGTCCATTTAACAATTTATTTTATCGAGGCTGGGGTGTGGCAGCCATTTTCAGACTATTTTGGTCTCCTTTAAAAGAAGAGCTCCATATAAAGATATACAAAAATGATCAAATTTTAAAACTAAAATGTACATATGAATTTCTTCTTTGTCAAATGATAGTTGACAGCTTTAAAAGATACTGTATCTAAAAAAACTAAGTTAAATCTGGTGGTTAATCTATGGTTAATTTGTTGACCCACAGCCTCCTTAATCTTATTATTTTTTTTACGTATCATTATTAATCTGTATAATGCATACAACAATTACAATTACCTATTTAAAAAAAAAGTACTTTGGAAAAAAAAATGAATGAGAATCTAATCAAACTTTTGATTATTTAATATTTCTTAATGAAAAAAGTAAATTAACATCTGTTACATTATTAACAATGCATACTTGTTTGTTTTCAGTACTTTTTTCAAATTAATTTTTTTTAGTGCATATTAAGATTTAAAAGACGGTTAAATAGGTCCATTTTGACATTATCTGTAGAGTTAATTTTTTTTTATATAGGTTTTGTTGCAGTTGAAATGTTTAAATAAGTGTGTGTGGTTGATTTGAGTTTAATATAGGAAACTGGTATTTTACAACACTTTTTTGTCAATAGATGATTCGAAAAAGAAAGGTTAATGCCACTTTTGTTTAGTATTGTCCAATTGTAGTTGTTTTGAAAGAAAAAGTATTATAGTAAAACAACAAAATAGAAAAACATGATTGATTACACATTTACCTCTGAAATTCCACTAAAAATTTACTTAAATTACACCCTTGCCATGAAAAGGGTAGGCAGGTCTGCTAATTAGATAAACATATATTCATATAGATTCATATAGAAAGTGCCTTTGAAAGTTTGCTTTTGAGGATTAGAGATACTAAATGTAATATTTTGTAAANNNAAAAAATTAGGGCCCCGCTCAGCAGGTGCCCTATAGTGATCAGTCTGTCTATCCGTCTGTCCGTCCGAGATTTCTTGTCCGGAACATATCTTCTCTCCCCTTGGCCCAATCTGGTTAACTGGTGTGCGGTGACCTTAAACATGTTTTTAAGTTAAAGGTCAAGGTCATAGCAGAATTATATGAAAAAATCCTTGTCTGCAGCATATCTTTCCTTTTGGTCCAATCTGGCTCATACATCACCCAAAGAGTGCCTTTGGGTAACTAGTGTGCATTGACCTTGAACCATATTTCTAGGTCAAAAGTCAAGGTCATAGCAGAATTATATGAAAAATCATTGTCTGGAGCAAATCTTCTTTCCCTTTGGCCCAATCTGGCTCATAATTCAGCCAAAGAGTGCCTTTGGGTAACCAATGTGCAGTGACCTTGAACTATGTTTCTAGGTTAAAGGTCAAGGTCATAGCAGAATTATATGAAAAATCCTTGCTCGGAGCAAATCTTCCCTCCCAATTGTCCAATCTGGCTCAAACTTCACTCACAGAGTGACGGTGGTTAATTGATGTGCATTGACCTTGAAAAAAGTTTGTAGGTCAAGGTCAAATATAGCATCTCTGTTTAAAATCTTTGTTTGGTACATAATTTATTTCCCTTAAGTCCATTCAGCCTCAAACAAATTGACTGGGTATGTGATATTCCTTCCATATTATGTTAGAGGATATGGAACAATTTTCATAGAGGATACATTTTTTTAAGTTTTTTAAATGAAATTATTGAAATTTTTTTTCAGGTAGTAGATAACCTTTTGTACCCTATAATCTCAAAAGCCGTCAAAATTAACCCTTTTAAGAAACTGAAAGTTGGGGTAATTTGGGTCTGTATGTCCGTCCATATTTTTGTCTGTTTCACACTTTCATTTCCACAGAATATCTCAAGAACCCTTTGTGCTTTCACAAATTTTGTGCCTAAAGAAGAACCCTTTTGATATTGAGGTCAAAATGTCAAGGCCATAAATTCTGTCTGCTGTAACAATATTTTCTCATGCGATATCTTGAAAATCCTTTTAAGCTTTTGCAATGAAATTTTACATAACAACACCCTGTGGCCTAAGGAAGATTGCCTATTGACTTTAAGGTCATATATTTATACATTCTGTCTGTGTATAACACTTCAACTGCAGGCAATATCTCAAGTAGCTTTTGAGCTTTTGCAATGAATTTTATACCAGAACTCCGTAAGGCCTCTCCCACCCCTCTCTAAGAGTCCCATCCTATTTTTTTAATTATTATGCCCAACTTTGAAGAAGGGAGGGCATATTGCTTTGCTGCTGTCGGTTGGTCTGTCTGTCGGTCCACTCATAGTTTCTGTTTATTTTCTTCACAAACAGTGCACATACTGAAATGAATTAAATTTGGTATACAAATATTATCAGTAGAATAGGCCAAGCTCTATTTTTGGTACGGACGCACCATTTTTAACAGAGTTATGCTCCTTGGACTTAGAAAAATTCCAATTATTTGCAGTTTCTGTTCATTTTCTTCGAAGAAGTTGCACATACTGAAATGAAATTTAGTATACAGATATATCAGATGAATATCTAGGTCAAGCTTTGTTTTGGGTATGATTGCACCATTTTTCACAGAGTTATGCCCCTTGGACTTTGAAAAATTCCAATATGGGGGGAGGGGGGCATATTGAATGTTTTACAAACACCTCTTGTTATTTATTGTATTTAAAGTCTCTGGGCACTATGTTTAGCACAGGGGCATATGAAGAGCTATTACATATAATTTACAGGTTGTTGGCAAATTTAATTTTCTTATTACATCTTTTAGAACTTTAGTAAAGGCCAAATTAGACACCATGTATTGTGTAGAATGTTAACAATATGGAACGTAAATAACTAAATATATACATGTAGTTATACATGTGTGTGACCTAATATTTGCATATAATTTGCTATACAAGCTAGAGGTCCTGGGTTCGAATCCTATATGAATCAAATATTTTATTTTATTTTAATACTTTTTTTTTTACTAGTAAATGATAGTATTCATCATGTTTAATGAAAAAGTCATGACATCTGGGTTATACAAACATTAGAATTAATAATCATTTCAGTATGATAAATAATAAGAGAATATAAAGAATAAGCAATCAAATCTTTTACATTTAAATTTAAAATTTATTCAGAGTTGATTGCATTATAAAGATTACTTCAGTCAAACATAGACAAGTTTATTTGTGAACATATTTAAGTGGTTTAGAAATATAATTGTGACTTTTTAGCTGTACTGGTCAGAGAATAGTAATGTGTCCATCGTCTGTCCATTTGTCTGTCTGCAAACAACTAAAAATACAAATTTCTGTGAAATACTTATTAAATGCTTCTCCTCCTACAGTTTTGGTCTGATTTTAATATAGCTTGGCACACAAGTAGACTACACTGAGATACATAATTCTGTAAAGTTTTATTAAAGCTACTCCTACAGTTGTAGTCTTATTGCAATCTTACCACAAAAAGAGACTTAATCAAGGATCTTTATTTTTTTTAATTGCTTTTGTAAAGTTTTAAGTGCAAACTGCTACTTTTCTCTTCTTTTATTATAAGTACAAACCAGTAGAGCTACAGTATTGACAGTGACGTCTGGTTTGATGTAATCTCTAAGATGTTGTTTTGTAGATGCCTCGTAAGAAGTATTGGAGGAAGAGCAGTGCCAAGAAATAGTTACAGACTGACAGGACTGAGGAGACTGGCCTCATGAAAAACAGTAAAACAATGTCTGACCTGGACTTGACTGAGGAGACTGGCCTCTTAAAAAACAGTAAAACAATGTATGACATTAAAATGACTGAGGAGACTGGCCTCGTGAAAAACAGTAAAACCAATGTTGACCCTGAGGAGCCTGCCCTCAGGTTACAAAAAAAACAGGAAAACCAAAAAACTTGTGAAATGAATCTGCTCAATGAACTTTGTGAAATGAATCTGGCAAATGAACTATGTGAAACAAAAATGCTGAATGAAATTTGTGAGACAAATATGCTGAATGAAATTTCTGAAACAAATGCTCAGAGTGAAGTTTGTGCAAAAGATCTGCTTCATGAATCTGATGAAATGAATTTGCAAAATGAAATTGTTGAAAAAAGTCTAGTAAACAAAAACTTGACCACTGAATCTTTACAGAATACTGGTGTCATAGAGGGAGAAAAATCATTGCACATTGTTTCTGAAAATGAAGAGGTATGTACTAGAAAAATAGTATTTGGGTCATTCCATCAAGGGGACACTAGATTTTCATCATTCTCAAGAGGTAGTCAGTGTACTTGCAATGCTATTACCATGCTGATAAAATGTTATGAAGGATTTTCATTCACATCAGACTTTATAGATAGAACTTTAGTGTCAGGAGACCAAGTTTATGTAAAGACTGTCAAAAGTTTGCAAGAAAGGGGAGAGTTTCTCAACAAACTTTTAAATTTTGATGAATTGCCAATAAACATATCAATAGGAGAACATCATCATGTTATTCAAAAATTTGAAACCATTTGGGGACTGGTTATCTTGGAAGAACAAAATAGTCAGGTTAAAACATTGCATCAGGCTTTAGAAGAGGCATTTGAAGTTTCACGATATTTACTGATAATGATAGGAGCCATTTGCTCTGCTGTATATAAAGTGTCGGACAGTGAGTATTATTTCTTTGACTCGCATTCTCATGACAGTGATGGCATGTCTTCTTGTGATGGTAAATCTGTACTAGTGCTCAACAGGAGTATTGATGACCTAGTGTCTTTTATGTACAGCATGTATAACAGTATGCATATTGATCTTGCAGTGCAGTTTGAAATTTTACCCATCTTAATAGCAACGTTGTACCATAGCTTTCCAGAAAATGATCCATTACAGAAAAGGTATTACAGAATGGATGAAAAGCTAGAAGCGACAAATTCAGAATCACAAGATTATCACAGGAAAACCTATATGAGAGAATACATGAAGAAAAAGAGACAAAATGAACAATTTAAACACATTGAAAGAAAAAGAGATGCTAACACAAAGAAAATGATTCGACAAAGTGTTGAAGTGAGAGAAAAAGAGAGAGATCTGGATAAAGCTGCAAGAAAATTAAAACGACAAAATGTTGAATCAAGAGGAAGAGAAAAAGAACTGGATAAATCTGCAAGAAAATTAAAAAGACAAAATTATGATGTTAAAGACAAGGAGAACAAAAGGGAAACAACTGCAAGGAAAATTAAAAGACAGAATGATGAAGTAAGGGAAAAAGAAAGAGATCTCGATAAATATGCAAGAAAATTAAAACGACAAAATTATGATGTTAAAGACAAGGAGAATAAAAGGGAAACAACTGCAAGGAAAATTAAAAGACAGAATGATGAAGTGAGGGAAAAAGAAAGAGATCTCGATAAATATGCAAGAAAATTAAAACGGCAAGATTATGACGTTAAAGACAAGGAGAATAAAAGGGAAACAACTATAAGGAAAATTAAAAGACAGAATGATGAAGTGAGGGAAAAAGAAAGAGATCTTGATAAATATGCAAGAAAACTCAAACGACAAAATATTGAATCAAGAGAAAGAGAAAAAGAACAAGATAAAACTGCAAGAAAATTAAAGCGACATAATGTTGATGTTAAAGACAAGGAGAACAAAAGGGAAACAACTGCAAGGAAAATTAAAAGACAGAATGATGAAGTGAGGGAAAAAGAAAGAGATCTTGATAAAGCTGCAAGAAAACTAAAACGACAAAATGTTAAATCAAGAGAAAGTGAAAAAGAACTGGATAAAACTGCAAGAAAATTAAAGCGACATAATGTTGATGTTAAAGACAAGGAGAACAAAAGGGAAACAACTGCAAGGAAAATTAAAAGACAGAATGATGAAGTGAGGGAAAAAGAAAGAGATCTTGATAAAGCTGCAAGAAAACTAAAACGACAAAATGTTGAATCAAGAGAAAGTGAAAAAGAACTGGATAAAACTGCAAGAAAATTGAAAAGATTAAATTTTGAAGTAAAACAAAAAGAAAAGGAAGAAAATAGAATTTCAAAAAGCAAGAGTAGGGAAAATCCTCTTGTTCTTCAAAAAGAACGACAAAAGAAGCAAGCTAAACGTAGTGACTTTTCTTGCAGAGAAAATGAGAGGTTGGGTGATAAACAAAGAAAACAAGAAAAAAGAAAGAATAAAGAATATTGCAACAAAGAAAATGAAAGAAATAGACAAAGACAGTTTGGAATAAACATACAGGATTGCATTCACAATTTTCATGAGCAGATTAAGCATGGTCCAGTTTTTATATGCTCATGTTGTCATCAAACATGGTTTAAAGAAAGTGTGTTAAAAGTGGGAAACACTAAACTTGATGACGTAAGTAAAAGCAGACATCTTACCAGTATTACTTCTGTTGATAATGCAGAATGGATATGCAATACTTGCTACTCTTCAGTGAGAGAAGGAAAAATCCCCAAGCTGTCTGTTCTCAATGGTATGATATGGCCTCCAAAACCAAGAGAATTGGATTTGTTTTCATTGGAAGAGAGACTTATATCACTTCGAATCCCCTTCATGCAAATTAGAGAGTTGCCAAGAGGTGGACAATATTCTGTTAAAGGAAATATTGTGAATGTTCCTGTTGATATTCAGCCCACTGTAAATAGCTTGCCAAGAAAGATGGATGAAAATATCACAATTCCTGTGAAGTTGAAAAAAAGGTTGTCTTATCAAAAATGTGATTATCATGAAAATGTACGACCAACAAAAGTACTGATTGCATTACATTGGCTTTTGAACAACAGTGACTTTTACAAGAATGCAAACATCAATGTTAATGATAGCTGGTTTCAAGAAATCACATCTTCTGCAAATGAAATTGTTCAAGAACTAGTGCAAACACAAGCAAAAAGAGATCAAAGTACTGGTAATCTTGAGGCAGATGAAGATGACGATGACGATGAGTATTGTGAAGTAGATGGAGTTGGTAGAGATGGCAATTGTGATACTCTTTTAGATGATGCTTCACGAGACATGAATCAGATATACACATTTGCTCCAGGAGAAGGTCAACGCCCCCTTAGTTTATATCAAGATCAGACTGCAGAATATTTATCATTTCCTACAATATTTTGTGGAAAGGGAAGATTACAAGACGATGAAAGACAAGTTCGTGTCTCGTATGCAGATATAGCTAAATGGGAATTGAGAAGTGTTGATAGACGTGCTGCACAGTCTGTTCCAAATTTGTTTTTTAAGCTGAAAAAAATACAGATGAAGCAAGTTACAGACAAATGCAACCTGGCTCTTAGGAAATGCAAAACCAAAGGAAGATCCATTACTGCAAATGAAATTAAAAATCCTGAAAATGTAAATAGCCTTGTTAGACATGATGAAGGGTTTTTTGTGTTTAGACAGTTACGAAATTCACCTGCATATCTGGAAACAAGAAAAAAGGATGTATTTGCAATGATAAGACAATTGGGTTTACCAACATGGTTTATGTCCCTATCTGCAGCTGATACAAGATGGAATGATCTCATTAGAGCACTTGGAGTGTTAAATGATGGAAAGGAATACACTGATGAAGAAATTGACGGCATGACTTGGTTTGAAAAGTCAAAACTAGTACAAAAGGATCCTATTACATGCACTAGATACTTTGATCATAGGTTCCGTGTGTTCATGAATACAGTGTTGAGAAGTGACCACCATCCAATTGGTGTTGTGAAAGACTTCTTTTATAGAATTGAATTTCAGCAAAGAGGATCACCACATGTTCATATGATTGTTTGGATAGAAAATGCACCAAAATATAATGAAAACACTGAACAGGAGATAGTAAATTATGTAGATAATTACTTGAAATGTGAAAAGAATGAAGAAGATGAATTGACTGGCTTACAAGTACACAAACATTCACAAACATGTAAAAAGAGAGGTAAGGCTGTATGCAGATTTGGTTTTCCCCTTCCTCCTCTTGAAAAGACTTTGATTTTGGAGCCACTTGAATGTGAGGTTGACAAATACAGGAAAATGTATGATGAGATTCAGAAACAGCTGAATGATATGAAAAATGGATGCGATTTGTCCTACAGGGAACTCCTAGGCACTGTTTTAAAGATATCTGAGGAAGATTACATAAAATGCATTAGAAGTTCACTGAGAGGTCCAAAGGTTTTTCTAGAGAGAAAGCCATGTGATATGAGGGTCAACTCTTACAACAGTGTTGTTCTTAGTGCTTGGAAAGCTAACATTGATATACAGTATATTTTGGACCCATATGCATGTGCTATGTATATTGTTTCGTATATAAGTAAATCTCAAAGAGGGATGAGTGATTTACTAAACAGAGCAGCAAAGGAAGCTAGAGAAGGAAATCTGGACATAAAAAGACAGGTGCGTCATATTGGAAATCATTTTCTCAACAGTGTAGAAGTTGGAGCACAGGAAGCAGCATATTTAGTGTTACAAATGCCAATGACAAAAGCATCAAGAGATGTTGTTTTTATCAACACCAGTCCATCAGATGACCGAGTAATTCTCATCAAAACAGATGCTGAATTAGAAAAATTGACACCAAATTCTACAGATGTGGAATGTAGCAATATAATTAAGCGGTATGCAAAACGCCCAAAGCAGCTTGAAAATTGGTGTTTGGCTGATTATGTATCACAACTAGATGTTGTATTCCCTAAAGATGATGAAATTGAGGTCATTGAAAAGGAAGTCAATGATGATGATGATAACAGCAATATGTCAAATGATGAGGAAGATAATGATTCAGATGTTGACTTTTGTGAAAATGATACACTTGTTACCTTGAGAAACGGCATAAAAATTAGACGACGTAAAGTGCCAAGGGTAATTAGATATGTGCGGTTTAACATCAAAACTGATACAGAAAACTACTACAGAGAAAAACTTATGTTATTTTTGCCTTGGAGAGATGAATCGGTTGATCTAATATCTGGAACTGACACATTTGAGAAGTCATTTAATCTAAGGAAGTCCTTTCTCAAACACAAAGTCAAGGAATATGAATACAATGCTGATCAGCTTGATGCAGCTCTGCAAATGGCAAGTGAGGATTTTTCAGAAGCTTATGATGAATTGGCACCAAATGCTCAACAAACAGAAGCAGAGGATGAAAGTGAAGGGTCTCATGAATCTGAAAATTTTGTCCCATTTAATCCCGAGAGACCACTTGAGCAAAGACATTATGATATAGGTTCTGATATTGGCATTCCATCAACACGACAAATAACTGAAGAAAGTTCTGTAAGATTATCAGATAGTGAATACTTAAAACTTTTAGGAAGTCTGAACTTAAAGCAGAGGGAATTTTTCAATCATGTCCTGCAATGGGTCAAAACAAAGAGAGAACCTATTTATGCTTTTTTATCTGGGGGTGCTGGTGTTGGCAAGTCTGTTTTGATTAGAGCACTTTATCAAGCTCTGCACAGATATCTGTGTTCCACTGAAGGCGAAAATCCAGATGACATAAGAATACTACTTTGTGCTTATACCGGCAAGGCAGCATATAACATTGGAGGTGTGACTATCGCATCTGCTTTTCATCAAAAAATCAATCAAAATCAACAAAGCTTACACTGTGATGAGTTGAACACTTTTCGTACAAAGTACCAAAATTTGAAAGTAATCATTATTGATGAGATATCAATGGTCGGGAACAGATCATTAGCACTGATTGACAGCCGTCTACAACTTCTCACAGGCATCAAAAAACCTTTCGGTGGTATAAGTATCATTGCTGTTGGTGATTTCTTTCAACTTAAGCCTGTAATGGACCGTTGGATCTTTCAGGATTTAAATCATGATGCCCAAGCTCTTGCAAGCAATCTTTGGAAGGAGCATTTCTCTATTTTTGAGTTGGATGAAATCATGCGCCAGAAAGATGATATTGAGTTTGCTCAACTTCTGAATCGCCTTCGTTACAATGCAATGACAGCAGAAGACATGAATGTAATAAAAAGATGCATGATAACAGAAACAAGTGACAGTTATCCACATCATGCTCCCCATCTCTTTACACAAAATTCTAAAGTAGATGCATACAACAATCAGTTGATTGAAAAACTTGAAGGAGAAAAGGTCACAGTGAAATCAGTGGATTCTGTTATTAAAGATTATTCAAAAGAAGTTAAGGAAAAACTGCTAAGATCTCTTCTTCAAGCAGATGATGTCAGCAAAACTGCCAATTTGATGCAAAATCTGATTCTTGCAGTTGGGATGATGTATGATATCTCGATCAGTCAATGTTGATGTATCTGATGGTTTGACAAATGGTTCATCATGTACGGTACAATTGATTGAAAGGAGAATGGAAGGCATATCAAGACCAAGTATTGTTTGGGTGAAATTTTTTGACTCTGCAATTGGAAAGACAACTCGAAGGAAATACAGACATTTGTATCATGATGGAATTTCTGAGAACTGGACACCAATTTTTGAAGTTCAACGATCTTTTCTTTTGAACTACAATACTTTCCAGAGAATTCAATTTCCACTACGGCCATCTGCAGGGAAAACAATTCACAAAGCCCAAGGTTGCACTGTTGATGAAATTGTTATTGATCTGTCTCAAACAAAAGTGAGAAAAATTCCCCACATCCACTATGTAGCACTTAGTCGGGTACGGTCAGTAGATCATTTGCACATTCTAAACTTCAATGACCAGGCATTGGCTATGGATGAACAAGTTGTAGATGAAATGGAAAGAATGAAAAAAGAGAAGCCACTGCAACTTTGTTATGTCCCAATATACCAGGTTGATTTGCATCATTTAAAGATTGCTTTTAACAACTGCAGATCTCTTCATAAACATTTCCCACAAATTCAAAATGAGCCAAACATTCTTGCATCAGATGTAGTTGGATTTTCAGAGACAAGACTAACCAGTGCAGATGTTGAAAATTATCAGCTTCAGGGATACACAGCAATATTTAACCACGAGACTTTAGATAGTTCTGATAGACGTCCACATCATGGAACAGCACTGTATGTGAAAGACATTTACAAGACAACCTGCATCTCAAAGGTAAACAGTGGTCCCATAGAGTTCATTAAGGCAAACATACAATTAAACCAACATAGAGATGTTCAAGTCGTAGTTATTTACAAATATCCATCTTGTTCTTTGGAAAATTTTAAACAACACGTTGAAGTGCATATAAAGCCCTTTATTGATGACCAAAAAGACCTCGTATTCTTAGGAGATTTTAATTTTGATTTATTTGCTGGACATGCAGACTTTCTATCATTTATGGAAAGAGGCTTTAACTGTAAACAAATTGTAAGTAAGACTACTCATGATTCGGGTTCGAAACTTGATTTGATTTTCACAAACATATCCCAGTGTGTAACAGATGTGGTTGAAGCCTATTGGTCTGATCATAAATTAGTGTTTTGTGCATTTGAAATGACTAGTTTCCATTAAATATGATGGGGCACTTAAATAAAAACACCGCAGAGGGAGATGCAAAACAAATGCCCCCTCCCTCACCCCATTTGTCCCAGTCATACCCCACAAAGTTTGGGGTATACACTGGAATCACCATGTCCACCTGCTTGTTTGGGTGTGCACTGGTATCACCATGTCTGCTTGTGTATCTATCCATAGACATTTCTTTCCAACATTTATTTCTATAAAATATTTGGACATTTTAAAATTGAGAAATTTTATAGGCTTTAATAACCATGTATTTAATACAAACTAATTTACAGCATGTAACCAGAGATGTGTTTTTCTTGATGCTGTACCAATTTCTTTTTAAGCATTGTCATGACCATGTCATGATACAAAGATTGTCATATGTTTCATCTTCAACCAATTACATGACTCTTAGCAAGATGACATTTTTTTCTTTCTAAAACTGTTTTGAATGTACTTTTAAAAATATTTTGTTTTCCCATCGGTATATTAGTCCTATATGGTGCAATACACCTATCATTTGAAAATTTAACTATATTTATTTTTTTTTAACAAAATGTTTAATATTATTATAGTGTATACATATGTATTTGAGATGGAACATTACAGTTATTATAATCTGACTGTCCTTTGCACTAGTTCTTATTGTATATTTATAGAACCACTGTTAAGAAATCAGAAGAACATATGCATTAGTAATATCTGTCTGTAATCTGTCCATATAAATGCTGTCTGTATATCTGTATATTTTTTTTTAAACACTACTACAAAGGTTTGATTCATTTCAATAAGCCTTGGTAACAAGTAGACTATACCAAGTTACATTATTCTAAATTACATTTTTAGTTTCACAAATTACATATCATTGCTACTAAAGGCAGAAATTCCTTAGGTATTTTATTTTCCAAAATGCTCACTCCCGCTTCGCCTTAATTTGTTTTGAAATGTCTTTTTACATTAATAATCTACAAAAAGCCTTTATTATATGTAGAGCTTCGGTATTGTCAGAGACTTCTTTTTTCTTTTTTAAGATTTAATGAAAACGTCATGTTCATACGTTGGAAATAAATTTGATGTTTGTTAATGAGTTTCAATTCTCAGCTTATTTCTGCATATGTCCAATGGTAACATTAGTATTGCTGAATAGCTAGTTCTTTTTAATTGAGAGGTATTATTCTGATGTGTTGTTGTCTTTAAGTGACTTCAAAAGATGTAACCAAATTAGAACTTAAAAGTTAGTGTTTCTTTATGTGGGATAAGAGTTGACATTGCTGTATTTTATTTTTCTTTTTTTAGAAAGGAGTTTAATGCTTTTCATAAGAAATATGGATTATTTATATATTTTGAGATCAACTTCTTTTAAGATGTATTCCATTTGTGTAAATATTATACTTGTATACTTTAATTAATAGATAAAATCTTTTATGTGTGTTAACCAATATACTATTATGAATTGTGTTGTATGATTGGGAGACTCTACTGGACTTTACATTTGCACAGATTTTGACTCGTGGTAGTGATTTGGACCGTACCATTAGCTGTAATTCTGACACTACTAAAAGCTAGCCAGGATTCTGACACTGCTATAAGTTATCTGTGACACTTAATAGCCATGTGATTTTGACATTTGTCAGACATATAGCTGCCTAAATGGTCTGTATGTCATTTTATAGAATGTGACTTATAATTCAGGATATCTCTTCATTTATGGACTTTTAACTTATGCTCAGATGTGTTTGAATGTTTATACATGCCATAATGCTAGTCAGTTTTTTTTTTATTTGTATTCTAAAACTGAAATATAAACTACCATATATAAGACATTTCACTTTAATTTCATCTTTTATTGTATGGTTAATTTTTTTTGGTAAAACATGCTCCTTGAATTTAACCAGTATAACTGAATTACAATGCTTATACACAGCAGATATTATTACAATGTATTTGTGAAGCCTCAGATTCAGATTCAGAAATCTAATGAGTACATTAAAAAGTTCTGTACATTATATCATGGATCATGTGTAATTTTGTGATTATGAAGTAAAATCTGACTGCCATTATATGAACTTCATAGCCTAAAAAGTGTCATTAACAGGTAAGTATGGAAAGAGGGGGTCAATGGCCAGCCCGTAAAGGGAGGTAAACCTACCTCTTTAAGAAATATACACTTTGAGGAATAATATTAGCAAATATGATTTTTCACTATATTTGAATGACAAAATTCTTTCCAATTGAGAAAAAATGTTCTCTTCATTATCCAACAGTATTGCATGAATCTGAGGTTAGAAATTTTGAGTTGTGATTGAAATAAAAAATTTTCCTTTAATATTATTCACTCAAATAATCTTTCCCTTTTTCGGTTTTCGTTGGGAAAGGTTATCTATATTGAGTGGTAATTATGTTTTTTTATGTAAACAACATATTTAAGACATGTATATTATGACTGGATTGTTAAAATTTGTATGAAGTTTTATTTTTCATTAACATTCATTTTCATGTTCAATCTTTTTTAAAATTTATACTGAATACATCATGTACATGCTCTTGACCTGTCACTAGTAAGACATGTCTTCATTTAGATCAAGTGTCAAATTTCAAAATATATTATCAGAATGTATCAAAATCCATTTTTTTATTTGTACTAATGTATAACATTTTGACTCTAATTATAAAAAGATTTTTGTAATCAAATAAAATTTTAAAAACACTCTTAAAATTGCATTTTTTATTGATGGAAGCAAGATTATAAAATTATTTTATCAAACCTCTTGGACAATCTAAGGAATATGCCTTTAAGCATGATAAAAGCCTCCTTATTCAAGGACAATTAAGTAAACAGATGGTTCATTTGAAATTGAACATTCCCATCTTGGGTGGATTTGATTTACTTAGTACTAAAGAGGCCACAAATCTAAGAGATAAAATGTATTTATTGGGAATAAATTAGGGGCTTCATTTTTAATCTTCTAGAGAGCAGTCAGTTAGGCCAAGGTGGCTCAGGTGAGCGTTGTGGCCCATGGGCCTCTTGTTTTTCTTTCGTTTGAAAGACCTTTTGAGATTGTAACATTTATCTCCGTTTTTCCTAGGGGGTACTATAACATAGTAATGTTTCACTAAAATAAACACTTAAATATTTATAATAGATGCATGATACGTGTACATGTACATTACAGAATAGAAGATTGGAATTGATTTCGCTCTAGAACCAAACTGAACCAAAATTTATTTAATTCAAAATTTTTATACATCAGTACCTAAAACGAAACTGACAAAATAAATGGTTGTTTGCAGGGGAAAAAAAATAACGCCCCATGCCAGGCTCGAACCAAAAAGTTTCGCATCTAGCGCACTGAACAGGTACGCATCTTACTGAGCTATCACGCTTCACATATATACAAATGATTTAAAAAGGACAAAAAAGCACCACATTCACAAATTTGGATTTTTTGGGAAAAACTTCATTTTTCGTGGTCTCTGGGTCTTCTCTCCATTTTTTAAAAATGTTGAATCGTTTCTTTGAATTAAAATACACACAAATAACGTTTCAAAATTATGGAGAGAGGACCCAGAGATAGAATTTTTTTTTAAAAACGTGTTTAAAAATGTACCATTTTGTACCAAATGTCTGATCTGGCCAATTTTCCAGTTATTTTTTAGCAAATCAAAGCTCAATTTCGGGAAAATATTTTCCGTTCCTTTTGCACAGGAACCCAATAAATTGAAAAAATGTTAAAATTTCATGTGACATGTCGATAAAATTTTCACTTTTCAATTACGCCCAGATCCCAGCCGAATGCCAATCAAAAGCGCCCTCGTTCTTTTCATAGTTTGGGATTCAAGAAAACTTCACTATATCTGTGAAATCGCAATATCCATCTTCATACTTAACAAGTTTTACTGATATCCAATCTAAGGATAAATCTCGAATTTTTGTGTCGTGCCACTGAGTTTGAGGTAACAAGGTTTGTCTGTATATTTTGAAACAAATTCAAACAAGTGTAAAATACATTTAAATTTTGTGGATTTCGATTAACACACTTAGGAACTGTATAATTATCCCATGTTTCCCACTATTGTTGATGCCCTGGCATACTCTCAAAACTAGACAGTGATTCCTTATATTTCTATTTCATTGTGAAATAAAATTGTAGATTTAAACTTTAAAAATGTAGACATAGACTTCAAAAAATCACACAAGGACTTCCATGCCAGTTTTAATACTCCTCGCCCACTGACGTCAAACACAAAGGCAGCCGCACGAGATTTACATGCATATTTGGCCTCCTTAGCGTCAGACACAGAGACAGATGCGCACGAGATCTGCATGCGTATTAGGCCTCCTTAGCTCCTGACCTATCGACCTGCCTAATTTACATTCCGGCAGAATTATCAAGAAATAAACCCCGTCAACTTTCAAAGAGTTATCACATAGGAAAAAATTAGAAATGGAAATATTCTTGTATGGTTGTAAAGATGCTGAAGGTGTAGTACAATTTATCCATAAAATTAACTATTGCCTTGTCATTTTGAGTAAGAAGTACCCAAGACAATTGATCTTGTATGTCAAGGTTCAAATATATTTAATATACCAAGTATGTGAAAACTTTATTTGTAGATTTAGTTCCTAATGTGCGAAGTTAGCAGTATTAAAGGTAAAAAATAATTGATTATGATTTTTTGAAAAATGAACGTGAGAACATATTACAAAAAAAATTAAAAGTTGTGAAATTGTTATGCCCCCCTTCGAAGAAAGGAGGGCATAAAGATGTTAAAAGTTGGTGAAATTGTTATGCCCCCTTCGAAGAAAGGAGGGCATATTCGATGCTGCTGTCTGTCAGTCCATTTAGTTTCCGTTCATTTTCTTCATAACCGTTGCTCATACTGAAATGAAATTTGGTATACAGGTATATCAGATGAATATCTAGTTTTTACAGTGTTTATTACTGCTAAAACATACTTTTTGGCATCCTAGTTCAATGTTCTAAGTATATTTCTATGTCGATCCTATATTGACATAAGTTGCATGGCAGTGCATCTGGAATGTTTTATTGGACTATTCAGGTTTTTCAGGTGCTTCTTATCCACCAGTTGAATGTTTTTGGTTTAAGTACAAAATTTTTGAGTAGGTTCATTAAAAATGAAAACTCTAAACTTGGACGAACCGAGCTCTTATTATGATGGAAGTTCACAAGAAATATATGATACATCTATGATCAACTTCCCATATTTTTGCAGCAATATACCTTTCCACAATGTAGGAGACTGGATTATTTCTCCCTGATGATTTGATAAGTTAGAGTTTTTTTTCTACGTACACAATTCCTTAGACAAGGCAGCCTATTGACATATATATAAGGTGATGATACAATTATATCAACCATGTTCTTTAAAAGCAATCTTTTTTTTTCTTTTTTTAAACTCTGTGGTACATGTAGATACAATGACCTTGTATTCAAATACAATCTACTGTTATCCTATTATTATAGGCCATTATTTTCACAGCGAATTTAAATTTTTTTAACGATTTTTTCATTTATCCTATAACTTTCTAGCGACCGCCAGATAAAATATTTCTACTAGGGGTCATTACGGTCAAGGGATCTCTACAATGGGGGAGTACATGTACACGTTCAGTTTCTTTATTTTATCAAGCCAACTGATTCATTAGAGGATACAAACATGATAATAATTAAAAAAAAACATACAGAGAGAGTGAACGTAAAGAACACATAGTTACATGGAAATAATACTATACATCAATTTTATTTTTTCTTAAAGCTATAAATGACGTGTTTTAGCTAAAAAATAAAAATACCAGATCAAGTGTAGAATTACATGATATTTGCTATATTTACATTCAAATTTAATTTTTTGCCGATTTTGAACTTAAGTATCCCCACATTTCTATAGTTAAATTGACTTTAAACTGTGTCTTGTATTTAATTCTGAGTCGCAAATAAATCGGTTATTGTTTTAAATCTCGGATATCTAAGAAAAGCGATCGATTTAAATTGTGTAATTTACAGGAAAGTCCTATCTTTATATTAAGTATCAAAACAAATAGAAAGATCTTTTTAATTTTAGTTAGTCTGAACTTATCAAAAATACGCCATATATGACTTTAACATTGTTGCAGCATTAAAAAATTTACCCAAATTTAAGAGATCTTTAATATTATTGGAACAAGTATATTCAATAAACAAGAGGCCCATAGGCCACATCGCTCACCTGAGAAGCTTTGACCATTCTGTTCTTTACCAGATTTCCCCCTTGTAATACATAATGCATCCCCACCCTACCCCACTGATCATAATTTAGACATTTTGAAATCTACAATACCCCAGGATCCTTCCATGTGCACATAAGTTTCAGCTTTTCTGGTCCAGTTGTTCTTGAGAAGAAGATTTTCAAAGATTTTTCTATATATTTCTATGTAAAATTTTGATTCCCCATTGTGGCCCCGCCCTTCCCCTGGGGGTCATGATTTGAACAATTTAGAATCTACACTATACCAGAATGCTTCCACATAAGTTTCAACTTTTCTGGCCCAGTGGTTCTTGAGAAGAAGATTTTCAAATTTTTTTCCTATATATATCTATGTAAAACTTTGATTCCCCATTGTGGCCACGCCCTTCCCCTGGGGGTCATGATTTGAACAATTTAGAATTTACACTACCTCACGATGCTTCCACATAATTTTCAGCTTCCTGGCCCAGTTGTTCTTGAGAAGAAGATTTTCAAAGATTTTTCCTATATATTTTTCTATGTAAAACTTTGATTCCCCATTGTGGCCCCGCCCTTCCCCCGGGGTCATGATTTGAACAATTCAGAATCTACACTATACCAGGATGCTTCCACACAAGTTTCAGCTTTCCTGGCCCAGTGGTTCTTGAGAAGATTTTCAAAGATTTTTCCTATATATATCTATGTAAAACTTTGATTCCCCATTGTGGCCCCGCCCTTCCCCTGGGGGTCATGATTTGAACAATTTAGAATCTACACTATACCAGGATGCTTCCACATAAGTTTCAGCTTTTCTGGCCCAGTGGTTCTTGAGAAGAAGATTTTCAAAGATTTTTCCTATATATTTCTATATAAAACTTTGATTCCCCATTGTGGCCCCGCCCTTCCCCCGGGGGGTCATGATTTGAACAATTTAGAATCTACACTATACCAGGATGCTTCCACATAAGTTTCAACTTTTCTGGCCCAGTGGTTCTTGAGAAGATTTTCAAAGATTTTTCCTATATATATCTATGTAAAACTTTGATTCCCCATTGTGGTACCGCCCTTCCCCCGGGGGTCATGATTTGAACAATTCAGAATCTACACTATACCAGGATGCTTCCACACAAGTTTCAGCTTTCCTGGCCCAGTGGTTCTTGAGAAGATATTTTAATGACCCCACCCTATTTTTGTCTTTTCTTGATTATCTCCCCTTGTGAGGGGACTTGGCCCTTTATTTTTTACAATTTAAATTTCCCTTCACCCAAGGATGTTTTGTTTCAAGTTTGGTCAAAATTGGCCCAGTGGTTCTTGAGAAGAAGTCGAAAATGTGAAAAGTTTACAGACGGACGGACGGACGACGGACAAAATGTGATCAGAAAAGCTCACTTGAGCCTTCGGCTCAGGTGAGCTAAAAAGGGAAATACATTTATATATGTCTGTTCGATTTTTCTCCCTACAAATAAATTGAAAGCGGCCATCCAAATCTCCAATTTGTCTGAGCTGAAAATCAGTGGAGATTAACTCGATTAATGATTACTATTTGGAATTAGTGACAGTTATAAAAGTGCACAATGTAATCGATATACCCTTATGATTGTCAATTTTGCCAGTTGTAAAAATTCACTTAAATCACGTATTCATTACAATCCCATTGTGGTAGGAATGTTTTCACCAACTCACATATATGTTTATTGTACATGTATAATATTACATCCAATACTACTAGTAAGTGATTAAAAGGAGGCTGGGGGTCAACAAATTGACCACAAATTAACCACCAGATTTAACTTATTTTTTTAAATACGGTATCTTAAGCTGTCAACTATCATTTGGCAAAGAAAAAATTCATAAATTTTAGTTTTAAAATTTGATCGTTTTTGTATGTCTGTATATGGAGCTCTTCTTTTAAAGGAGATCGAAATAGTCTGAAAATGGCTGCCACCCCCCAGCCTCTTTAAGAAAAAAAGTTCACACTATTTTGAAAGTTTAAATCTCATTTATACGGAGAAATTTCAGATAACACATAAAAAAGAATCTACAATGAATGTATGATAATTTGAGTCATGATTCTCATTTTTAAAAAATCAAGAATGCACATTTTTAATAAAATTAAGTATAAATTATATTTACAGATTATATCTTCTTGTATTTTCTCGTACACGAAACACCGTTTCCAGCTGTCATGACCTAAAAAAATGAAAATACACACAAATCAGACCTTATCAATGATATGACTGTTTACTATATAGAATCTAGAATAAATGAGTTGGAAAGTGAACGAAATACAATGTATTCTGTTAATTTAAAAACTAAAATCTTTTCAGAACAAATAGGGTGTTTGATATAGATAAAAATGTATGATATCCAAAACCTCTTTGCCATGCATAATATGATGAAGTTTGAATACCAGTTCAAAAAATAAAAAGTAAACTTATGAACTTGTCCTACCAGGTATTTACTACGATGCGCAATTTTAATCAGGGGAGCACGCGAGTCCCACGCATTTGCAGCTCCCTGTGTGCGTGTGTTTCCCTGTATGCGTGTGGGTGGGGGCGGAGGGTCGGGGGTTAATTTTTAAGTTCTCGTGTTTAAAAGAGCACAGGTCGTTCACTTCCTAATATCATTTTCACTCCACGAGCTACATTAAATAATATCAATGTCAGAAATGTGCTAGTCTCTAGTTCTTTGTTCTGTTTTTTATATCCGACCGCTTATTTTTCTAATTGCATAACGATCGAAGAAGAAAATAAATGAAAACCAGACTCCGCGATGACTCTGTACTATGCTAAACCATATGTTCTTCGTCTCTTGTAATTCCTCGGGTTAAATAATTCAGAACTCAACAATACCTAGTAATCCGGTTTGTTGCTACATTTTTCTTCATAATATTATAAATTATAAGTCAAAAAGTCCATGCCAAAATCCCCTCTAATTTTTTCAGTATGTAATAAAGCAAAACTGAGTTCAAATGATATATTTTTATGCTGTTAATAACTTATTTTTTATTCGCGAGTATTTTATTTTCGCGTAATTACACGAATCTGTCTGTTCGCGAAAATTTTATTCTCGCGTATACTCTGGTACATGTATTTATTTTATAAAAGTTATACATAAACAGAAACCACAGCTCGCGAACACTTTTGCTCGCTAATAATTACTAACTACCTATCTCGCGTAAATAAGGTATCGCCAAATAATTTAATGATCTACAGTATAGAGGAAAACAGCTTTAAAGTTACAAATGCATTTATCCAAAACATTGCTAAATGATCCCCTTTATCACTGAAAGAAATACCTAGTTAATTTAACTAGTATGTCTACATAGTAAACCATTCTTCGTGATAAGTAATCATTCTGTTAACTAGCTATTAGCCAAGATAGTGAGTAGTAGGTGTCACGTGGACCGAGGGTCGTATAAATATCTTCTAACCAAGTGAAAGTTACTCGAATAAATTCTAGATTAAACAAGAGCAAAGCTCGTTGCAAAGCAACGAGTAGGTCTTTCGTCCTGTTTGACCGGAAGTAACTTTTATTTAAAAAAAAAAGAAAGAGAAATGACGTCTCTAATGATTTAAATCTTCCAAATCTATGTTGAAAATTGCAAAAGTAAGCCATTTTTTCTACTTCCTGTTTGACCGGAAGTGACGTCGACGGACGAAAAATTAAATTTCATGCTTCCAGTGACAAATATTTCCCCAAAACATGTCAAAAACGGCAAAAATATGCAGTTTCGGACTACTTCCAGTTTGGTCGGAAGTGACGTCACAGGACGTATTTTGATGAAATCAGTAGATTTTACCAGAGATTTTCAACAACTTTGCATCTTTGATGTATAACAAATTCTCAATACTTTTTGAGATATCTGGAAAAAACTTTTGGCCCCTCTAGATCCCTTAATTTTGGGGTCAGCCCTTTTTCCGAGATATCATTTGAAAGATCTTCAAATTCTGCACAAATTATGTTCTATATATTTTAACAAAATATTTCTAGTTTAGAAGATAAAAAGTAAAATATGAGTAATTTTTGGCTCTTTTAAGCGTTCTAATTTTTGACCCCAATAGCGCCATTTTGAATAGAGAAATCGAAAAACAAAATTCAATGTGCACAATTTCAATCCTTCTATTATCTAAAAACAGTAGAAATTCTGCTCCAGCTTTAGCCGTCTCTGAGCCTTTGTCTGGAAACGATCGAAAGCCTATAAATTTTCATTTAAAGGGAAATAACTCAAAAGCGGAAGTGACTTTTTGAAATTTTAGACAGCATTCTGATAGAGTTTAGTAACTACTAGTACCTCTGAAAATTTGAGCGAAATCAATTGAGAAATAAGTGAGATATGATGCTTCAAAGTTGACGTCTAGGAAGTAGAATATAAAAAAAGAATAATAATCTTTACCTACAGAATCAGTAGAAGGTCTTCCGTTGGAAACGGAAGACCTTAATAATCTTATCCAGCGAATCAGTACCTAATAAAACTACATCTAAGGTGGTGATTGTATGGACAGTAAAACTAGTCTTCTATAGTGACTTTTATTAGTTTTTTCAATGATCCCCTTTGAGAAAACCAACCTATAAATTTAACTTTGTCTGTTTCTTACCATGGTCAGGTAATTTCCAGAAACTGTCCGTTTGTTGGTCGTCTCAAATCCAGAACCCGTCTGCTTTTCAATCAAAGTGTCTCCATCCATCGTAAAGACAGCCTTCAAAATGGAATCATACTATATAAAGAACTCCGATATAAAAAATTATAAATAATATTAGCATTTTATAGTCTGACGGTGCCAATTCTGTATACATATATAATTCTAATGTCCCAAGTCAACGTTCAAATTCTGAAAGAAAATAAAATGCAAAAAAGAAAACAGAGATTAGAGCTAAGAGAGCAAATACCTTGCTACATTTTTTGTGTTAAAAACAATTTTATGAAGACAATTACAATTGGAGATGATATCATTTTCAATTAAGTTTCTGTTTTCATGGATACAGTTTTGTCCAACCAATCTCATTGTATCATTTTAATTTCTTCTGAAATTAGATGAAAAGAATTAGATTTTTAGATAATGTAAAATCATATTTTGAGGTTTGAGGAAAAAACACGGTTTGTGGTGATTTGATTTCGTGGTTGAAAAATGTTAAACTTTACATTTTGTTGTGGTAATAAATTCATTGGTCTCTCCATACCTCGAAAACCACGAAACTCCCACGAAAATTAGTGATTTCAAAGTTAAAAAGGTATACCTTTACTGGCCTATCATCGAAGGCTTTTTTGTCGAATTCGGAACCGAGGCTGAATTTGGAAACCCTCTCTCCCCCTGGAGTGGTAATTTTGAAGATCCAGTCATTTCCGGAGTTGCTGATGTCATAGGTCAGTTTGAAGGAATCTCCTAGGAATTTCTCGGCTTCTACTTGTTTATCATCACTTACGCCTAATAATGAAGATACTTTTTTAATTAATGTGACAAAACGCATATTTCGTCCTGTTTGACCGGAAGTAACTTTTATTTAAAAAAAAAAGAAAGAGAAATGACGTCTCTAATGATTTAAATCTTCCAAATCTATGTTGAAAATTGCAAAAGTAAGCCATTTTTTCTACTTCCTGTTTGACCGGAAGTGACGTCGACGGACGAAAAATTAAATTTCATGCTTCCAGTGACAAATATTTCCCCAAAACATGTCAAAAACGGCAAAAATATGCAGTTTCGGACTACTTCCAATTTGGTCGGAAGTGACGTCACAGGACGTATTTTGATGAAATCAGTAGATTTTACCAGAGATTTTCAACAACTTTGCATCTTTGATGTATAACAAATTCTCAATACCCTTTGAGATATCTGGAAAAAGCTTTTGGTCCCTCTAGATCCCTTAATTTAGGGGTCAGTCCTTTTTCCGAGATATCATTTGAAAGATCTTCAAATTCTGCACAAATTATGTTCTATATATTTTAACAAAATATTTCTAGTTTAGAAGATAAAAAGTAAAATATGAGTAATTTTTGGCTCTTTTAAGCGTTCTAATTTTTGACCCCAATAGCGCCATTTTGAATAGAGAAATCGAAAAACAAAATTCAATGTGCACAATTTCAATCCTTCTATTATCTAAAAACAGTAGAAATTCTGCTCCAGCTTTAGCCGTCTCTGAGCCTTTGTCTGGAAACGATCGAAAGCCTATAAATTTTCATTTAAAGGGAAATAACTCAAAAGCGGAAGTGACTTTTTGAAATTTTAGACAGCATTCTGATAGAGTTTAGTAACTACTAGTACCTCTGAAAATTTGAGCGAAATCAATTGAGAAATAAGTGAGATATGAGGCTTCAAAGTTGACGTCTAGGAAGTAGAATATAAAAAAAGAATAATAATCTTTACCTACAGAATCAGTAGAAGGTCTTCCGTTGGAAACGGAAGACCTTAATAATCTTATCCAGCGAATCAGTACCTAATAAAACTACATCTAAGGTGGTGATTGTATGGACAGTAAAACTAGTCTTCTATAGTGACTTTTATTAGTTTTTTCAATGATCCCCTTTGAGAAAACCAACCTATAAATTTAACTTTGTCTGTTTCTTACCATGGTCAGGTAATTTCCAGAAACTGTCCGTTTGTTGGTCGTCTCAAATCCAGAACCCGTCTGCTTTTCAATCAAAGTGTCTCCATCCATCGTAAAGACAGCCTTCAAAATGGAATCATACTATATAAAGAACTCCGATATAAAAAATTATAAATAATATTAGCATTTTATAGTCTGACGGTGCCAATTCTGTATACATGTATAATTCTAATGTCCCAAGTCGACGTTCAAATTCTGAAAGAGAATAAAATGCAAAAAAGAAAACAGAGATTAGAGCTAAGAGAGCAAATACCTTGCTACATTTTTTGTGTTAAAAACAATTTTATGAAGACAATTACAATTGGAGATAATATCATTTTCAATTAAGTTTCTGTTTTCATGGATACAGTTTTGTCCAACCAATCTCATTGTATCATTTTAATTTCTTCTGAAATTAGATGAAAAGAATTAGATTTTTAGATACTGTAAAATCATATTTTGAGGTTTGAGGAAAAAACACGGTAACTTGTGGTGATTTGATTTCGTGGTTGAAAAATGTTAAACTTGACATTTTGTTGTGGTAATAAATTCATTGGTCTCTCCATACCTCGAAATCCACGAAACTCCCACGAAAATTAGTGATTACAAAGTTAAAAAGGTATACCTTTACTGGCCTATCATCGAAGGCTTTTTTGTCGAATTCGGAACCGAGGCTGAATTTGGAAACCCTCTCTCCCCCGGGAGTGGTAATTTTGAAGATCCAGTCATTTCCGGAGTTGCTGATGTCATATGTCAGTTTGAAGGAATCTCCTAGGAATTTCTCGGCTTCTACTTGTTTATCATCACTTACGCCTTATAATGAAGATACTTTTTTAATTAATGTGACAAAACGCATGAACAGGGCAATTTTTATAATATTGAACTGTTTAAAATAAAATTAATATTGACAACATTTGAAGCATTTACCCATTAAAAGCCAATTAGCCACACTTGCATATAATTGAAAGAATACACAATCGGATAGAGGGGGGGGGGGGTTTCATCGAAACAATCCAATTTTAACATATTGTTTCAGTGTCTTTCCTTTGATGTTTATGCTTGTAGATAGTAAATTTATTTATTAATTTTTAACTTGTAAACATCAATTTTACATTCGAAACAAACATTGTCGACCAAGGGTAAGGGGCGTTCTTAACGTTAACTCCTATTTTCTGCGAAAACATAGGGGAAAAAATTAAAATATTGTATAGACCTAAA
>PRKT01000261.1:197264-207619 GCA_003671525.1 Saccostrea glomerata | reverse complement strand
GGGGTACTGAAAATGACTTTGGACGAATATACTTAGTACAGCTTTTACATTTAACTAATAGGGAACAACTTTTTACACACTATGTGGCATAAGAGAAGCATAACATTATTTTTTCAGTATATAAATATTTCATTGAAAAACTACATTTTATGAAGGTATACTAAAAATAGAATTGTATACGTATATGTAAAGAGAAAAAAATGAATTTATGATTCCTCAAGAAAAAAAAAAACCAGAATCAGAATTTTCATCAGTCTCGTTTTATTGAGTCACTGAGACCGTTTTATTAATATCAACAGACATGGAATGTTTGTGGAATTTATACAACCAATTAGCAAACATCATAGATCGATGTCATTATCGACTGACTTTATTCAGACAGATTTTATTTGCACAATGCAGTCATTCCCTGTGGATTTGCTTATAACGATCAAGTTCCTTATCATTAGGCCGAGAAAGATATTAGTAGTTTTAAAAACCCTCTACTATATACGTCGTTTTTTTGTCTGATCATTAAAATACATATCAATTTTATACAAATGTCAGGAAAGAAACCTCAAAAAGAGAGTTTAAAAAAACTATTAAAAATACCTGAGTATAAGAAATTGCTAAAGGAAAATACTACTATTAGACATCGAAACAATCCAATTTTAACATATTGTTTCAGTGTCTTTCCTTTGATGTTTATGCTCGTAGATTGTAAATATATTTATTAACTTTTAAGTTGTAAGCATCAATTTTACATTCGAAACAAACAGTGTTGACCAAGGGTAAGGGGCGTTCTTAACGTTAACTCCTATTTTCTGCGAAAACATAGGGGAAAAAATTAAAATATTGTATAGACCTAAAAGGGTTTTTTTTAAACCTAAGATTTCAGCGATATAAAATTACAAAATTACTGCGGCATAGTCATGGTATTGGGGGTATCAGGGTTCGAGAGACCGGAGTTTTACTGTATTTAATGCCCGAACATATTTAATTTGAATCCTCGAAAGTTTCCTTATAGATTTCCTGGATGTTTGTATATTTTAAGCCTTTAGTAAGTATAAACTTGCTGTGTGATCTTATAAAAGGAAACTTAGAAAAAAGACCCACTCCAACTGAAGCTTCAAGTATTCTTTCTTGTATTTTTTTTTTTTTTATAAAAAGATAATTTAAAGGAAACCTTTTGAATATGTGTTTTAGCAATAATAAAGCCTATACAATCTGGTTTTTTTTAGAATAAGCATTATTTTAATCAGTTGTCCTAAATATCCTGGTATAGCTGTACATGTAATTGTCATTTGACATCAGATGCAGTTAATATACAGTACCTACAACCTAGCTACTTTGCGCTTACGTACACAACTAATTTCTGCCTATTCAGAATTTTGACAATCAGTTTGAAAATATCAGCATATATCCTAAACTTATTGAAAAAAGTTAAGCTGGAATTTAAAATCGTTCAACAACCATAGCCTAGACCGAGTAGTGTTATACTCGATAAGACCAAAGGAAATTATTTTTTGTTATTCGTTTATGTCACTGGGTGGGTAGATTTTTATGAAAATCCTGAAAAGAAAATATTATAGGTGTGTCAATTTTTCAAATTCAAATTCTAGTTTTTGAAAATCTTGAAATGTTTTTGAAACCTTTTAAAAAAGACTTCAGACTTCAATGAAATTAGATACGTAAAACAGTTATTATTTACCCTGGCCTACCAGAAATGTTCGAGAGATTCTACTTAATAACCCGTTTATCTACTGCAAATAAAATTTGTCTGATGTTTGTTCGGCGAGGAAATTCCTACTGCAGATGGTGTGTATTTCTGATCTAGGTATTCATCAACCAGTTAAAAAGTTCAGACATTAAAAGAGGCGTTTAATTAAAGAAGAAAGCACTATCATCCACGGTGCGAAAGAAAGCGTGTGCGATATCTTCATGGTGCCTGAATGATACTTGGTCTATCTTGCGCAAGGATTGTTAATTTCAGATTTTATCTATAACAGTGTTTTAGATAAGAATTTACACAAGTAGTACTATTCTATCTTTATCTCTGGATAAGTAATCAAAATCAGCCTCATTATTTCGAAATACTCCAAGTTTTCATATCGGTAAAATTCTTGTAATATGAAATGGTATAATTTGTTTTTACATATGGATATTTTTTCAAGATGCAACAATCAGTGATACAAATGATACAGAATACAGAGATTATAATTCATTAGGGGGAGACAGGACACATGTCACATGACTAAAAAGACATCTTACGTCATAATCGGTGATGATATACATGTTAAACGTTGTTAAAATCAACAGTTCTTGTGCAATTTTATTCTAAAATTGCTTTTTAAACATTTAATTTTAGAAATTATTATTCATAAAATTTTTAAAGATCTTGCCATCATTTAGATATTGTGAAGTTGCCAAATCCACACATTTGTTTCTCTTTACCCTGCAGTTTGACGTCAGTGACGTCATAGACGTAGTGTTTGAATTTTCAGTGCAGCGAGATCAAGTACACACCCGTCATGATCAGTTTTATTTCATAATAAACAGGTCACAGTCAATGTATCGTGATAAATTTCTGAAGCAGATTTTTTAGAATTAATATTTTTTCTCTCTATTTAGATTATTTTGAATGTTTTTGTTTTCGTGTGACGTCACAATTGATTTCCCGCACTCGGAAAATACAAACGTGGAGCGTTTTTATCATGCTTACGTCTAATTCAACGATGTCCTGTGCGATATTGAGGTAAGCTTCACCCTGTGATATTTATGCAGTAAATAATTACGATGAAGGACTGACATTCAATCGTAAATTTGGAAATATTTAGTGACAGATTTTTTCCCCCAATGAGGTTTTTGTCGTTGAAGCTGCCTTGAAAAATGCAGAAATTATCTAACCCAAATACTATATAGAATTAAAACAATTGCTTTCAGATAATTTAAACACTATGAATATTCCGAAATATTTGAGTGTATAGTGTTATCTATTATAATTATCGTTTATGCCTAAAAATTCGCATTATGGACTCCGTTATAGGCCCGTAAACATGAAGTATCTAAACTCCATACAAACTCTACACAGGGCGGTTTTTGTGGGGCGATATCTTTTAAATAAGTCAAGAAATCCCATGACAGGGCCATTTTAAAATGCTAAGTACATATTAAATTAGTAATATAAAAAATATGAAAAAAATTCATTGACAGGATTTTTTTCAGCTAAAGGTCCTGTTCCTCCTTAAGCTAAAGAAGGTTATGTTTTTTCTTTGAAGATGGGCTTTGTTTCATCAGTGAGTAGAATTCGCTCACGTGAGGAAAAATGATCCAGAATAAAAAATTACAAGATAACATTGCATCATTAAGGTAATTGCAACGTTAGTGATCAGTATTGTGATACCTATTATCATATTTCATTCAATTTTGCAAAATCAATGGGCATATAGACAGCCTAATATTGTTGACATCCCTGTAGATAATGGATAAATATGAAAGGGCTTTCTCTGGCGGGGTACGGAGATCACTGCAGAAGTTTATATATCTCATGAGAAATTTATAACTGGGTTGAAGGTATTGTATCTTAAAGGTCACAGCAAGTTTAATTAAGATTATTGCATGTGGGCCAAAAAAGTAAAGCAAATAAATACCTGTCAAGTAAATAAATACGCTGTAGGCAAACTGCATGTTTTTGTATGTTGAAAGCAATTTTTGTGGATAATATCAATAAAAAACACATACACCTCGTGAAATATTAATAGCCAATATTCTAGTATAACATCAGATTAAACATTACATCTTATCATTAAGCTGCTGCAACATTTCAAGAACGCACAAAATATGTAATTTTTAGACAAGCTATAATCCTCTACAATTTTTTCAAGATGGTTTATTTTCATTGATATTTAAAAATAGTTAATATTCTATATGTTTGAGGTATATTTTTGTGCTGTAGATATTTATAGCGTTTCCTGTCGATAATATAGCATCTATCTCGCCCATATGCGAATAAGATGCTTTTATCTTGGCAGCGCAATATTTTTTGGCGCAGTTATCTCTCAGATGTTTGTTCGGCGAGGAAATTCCTACTGCAGATGGTGTGTGTTTCTGATCTAGGTATTCATCAACCACTTAAAAAGTTCAGACATTAAAAGAGGCGTTTAATTAAAGAAGAAAGCACTATCATCCACGGTGCGAAAGAAAGCGTGTGCGATATCTACATGGTGCCTGAATTATACTTGGTCTATCTTGCGCATGGATTGTTAATTTCAGATTTTATCTATAACAGTGTTTTAGATAAGAATTTACACAAGTAGTACTATTGTATCTTTATCTCTGGATAAGTAATCAAAATCAGCCTCATTATTTCGAAATACTCCAAGTTTTCATATCGATAAAATTCTTGTAATATGAAATGGTATAATTTGTTTTTACATATGGATATTTTTTCAAGATGCAACAATCAGTGATTCAAATGATACAGAATACAGAGATTATAGCTAAAGAAGGTTATGTTTTTTCTTTGAAGATGGGCTTTGTTTCATCAGTGAGTAGAATTCGCTCACGTGAGGAAAAATGATCCAGAATAAAAAATTACAAGATAACATTGCATCATTAAGGTAATTGCAACGTTAGTGATCAGTATTGTGATACCTATTATCATATTTCATTCAATTTTGCAAAATCAATGGGCATATAGACAGCCTAATATTGTTGACATCCCTGTAGATAATGGATAAATATGAAAGGGCTTTCTCTGGTGGGGTACGGAGATCACTGCAGAAGTTTATATATCTCATGAGAAATTTATAACTGGGTTGAAGGTATTGTATCTTAAAGGTCACAGCAAGTTTGATTAAGGGTATTGCATGTGGGCCAAAAAAGTAAAGCACGATCCTTCCTGTCAAGTAAATAAATACGCTGTAGGCAAACTACATGTTTTTGTATGTTGAAAGCAATTTTTGTGGATAATATCAATAAAAAACACATACACCTCGTGAAATATTAATAGCCAATATTCTAGTATAACATCAGATTAAACATTACATCTTATCATTAAGCTGCTGCAACATTTCAAGAACGCACAAAATATGTAATTTTTGAATAGCAATTTATGTCACATGAAGAGACAATGAACAAAATCCGAAAACTTCGTGGTCATTTAAATTCACTAAAACGTTTTTCAATTGACTTATTGGCGCTCTTGAACGAAAGCCGGATAGGCTCATTTCTGAGAAGCTAAAAAAAATTTTTAACTCGTTATAACGAATTAATCTTCTCGTTATAACGACTTAGTTATCTCGTTATAACGAGTTAATTATCTCGTTATAACGACTTACTTATCTCGTTACAAGGACTTAGTTATCTCGTTATAACGAGTTGGTATCTCGTTATAACGAGTTTATTATCTCGTTATAACGAGTTTGCTTTCTCGTTCTTACGACTTAATTATCTCGTTATAACGACTTAGTTATCTCGTTATAACGAGTTAGTTATCTCGTTATAACGAGTAAATTATCTCGTTATAACGAGAAAATTAACTCGTTATAACGAGTAATTTAACTCGTTATAACGAGTTAATTTTCTCGTTATAACGAGCTAAAAACTGGTCTTATGTTGATATATTTAAGTGATAGGAAGTATAGCATATAAAACCGAGTCGATCAAATTTATTAATAGTGTGTATGATAAAGATTTTTATTGAAAAACAACGAACTAGTTTCTTTTGTTTTTCGAGGGGTTGTGTACGCCTTTGATTGTAGTTCGTTTATGTATAAACGATGCATCTGATTTGTATTTTTTACTTAAAAGACCGAAGACAAATACAAGTACATGTATACAGAAACTTATGACTGCCTCGTGATGTTGTGTTATGAGTGGACAGTAGCCCCCGAATTTTACGCCCATGACCTCATTGCTGATGTCTGCATATCCCCATTCTTCAAAACATTTCTGACTCTCAAAATAATATATATCACACTGTAAGTGTATATATGTTTCATTAACGCCTGCGTTAGCTTGCTATTATAATGTTTTTAATTTAAGTACTTAGACGTTGATTATGAAAGCTAATAAGTCATCCAGAAAATTGTCATACATAAATTGACAAACTTTGAAGCAAGTACATTTGGTAATATATCTCGTTATAACGAAATAACTAACTCGTTATAACAAGATAATTAACTCGTTATAACGAGATAACTAACTTGTTATAACGAGATAACTAACTCGTTATAACGAGATCATTAACTGGTTATAACGATAAAATTAACTCGTTATAACGAGATACCTAACTCGTTATAACGAGATCATTAACTCGTTATAACGATAAAATTAACTCGTTATAACGAGATAACTTACTCGTTATAACGAGATCATTAACTCGTTATAATGATAAAATTAACTCGTTATAACGAGATAAGTAACTCGTTATAACGAGATAACTATAATTCGTTATAATGAGATAAAACTAAGTCATTATAACGAGATAATTAACTCGTTAAAACGAGATACTCATTCGTTATAACGAGATAACTAAGTCGTTATAACGAGATAACTAACTCGTTATAACGAGTTAAATATTTTTTTTATCTTTTCAAAAATGAGCCTATCCGGCTTTCGTACTCTTGAGAATAATCTACATTAAAAAAAATAATGCAATCCAATCATACTAATTTTTTATTAAAAAGTTAAAACTTACCAATAGTTTTCATATATTCGCCAAAATTTTCGCTACATTCTATCTCCCATTTTCCGTTAAACTGAGCCATCGTGAACACAACAGTAAAACAGACAGACGGAGAGAATAGCGCTGCAGAGTTATAGACTTCCTGCGAGGGTTGATCAATGATTGCGCGGAATGGCTGTGTCAGCGATGTTGTCACTAGTCATCCAATCTGTACGATGGCCGATAGCGGCCGTCGATTTACACTAATGTTATGTGTGTAACGTGTACAGCATTTTCATCGAAACCTAATGACAACTTACACTTGAAACAAAAAGTGTACAAAGTGTACAGCGTCATTGCAAAATTCCATGTACACTCTACAACAACTTTTGTGTAAAGTGTACATGGAAAGTTTCATGTACACTCTACATCTAAAGGTGGTATCAAGTAACAAAATAAAGACAAAAATTCTTGTTCTTTCCCTTTTTTCTTCCCCGACATTGGTACCTGCAAGTGCATGTATAGGCAACACCCATCATCCAAGCAATTTTAAATTCACAGGACTCGACACAGTGCTGTGATTTTTCTTATTTCTCTTTGATTTTGACATCGTTTTGAATAAGTTATATATTTCTTATTGAAAGTATTGTTTTTACAGCAATGTGTTTTGGCGGTTTTATATCGTATTGGTGTATTAAAAATCTAAATCACGGCCCTGCCTTCATCAGAGATCCCGCCGTAACTTCTATCGTGGCAAAATACCATTTGCAATTAAGCAAATCACCAATATTTTTATGAACAAAAAAATAATTAATTCATCCCTTGAATCACAGATTGGAATGCACAAAGACCCACAAACAACAAAAAGAAAATTTATTTCTTTCCTTTCAATTCTGCATAAATTTAGATATTGTATTGATTAAATTTTATCGTTCATTATAACTTACATGTTGCCATTTCGGAGCTTACCTCCAGAATCTTCAAGTTTGCCGCATAAGCTTAGTGCGAATCTAAGAAACACGTGCGTGTCTTGAAACAAAGAAAATCATACGAACCAATTAAAATAGGAGAGGGGTTCCGATGTGGGGGAAGAAAAAAAGGGAAAGAACAAGAATTTTTCTCTTTATTTTTTTACTTGATACCACCTTTAGATGTAGAGTGTACATGAAACTTTCCATGTGCACTTTACACAAAAGTTGTTGTAGAATGTACTTGAAATTTTTGCAATGACGCTGTACACTTTGTACACTTTTTGTTTCAAGTGTAAGTTGTCATTGGGTTAAGTTGAAAATGCTGTACACGTTACACACATAACATTAGTGTAAATCGACGGCCGTTATCGGCCATCGTATCGTTGAAAATGCTGTACACGTTACACACATAACATTAGTGTAAATCGACGACCGCTATTGGCCATCGTAAATCTGAGTACGTTTTATGGTACTTAGGTGGTTCGAGATCTTGAGTTCACTCTGTAGTTATTTAAGGAAAGTGTGGACTTTCTTCCTGCAGTTTCTTGATGAATTAATTTCCTTATAATGTACGATTTGAATTAACGTCTTTAATTTTTAACAGATATATTGCGAATTAATCAAAGGATTGTTAAATTAGTAAATAAATCTAATTGAAACCATTATTCATCTGTGAACATTTTATTTAAGATATTTTGATAGCATTTGGCGTGTAATAAAAATTTAATATCATCTTCTGTTCTTTTAGTGGTTGCGACTCCATGTCATTGACAAATTCTCGAAAGGGAAGTGAAACAAAAAAAAGTCATCATAATAAATTTTTATATTTAAACGAATAACTGTTCCAAACACGCATGCTGACCTCATTTCAGAATTTGGAATATAAAGAATGTGGGTTTTTAAAAATATTTTTTAAAAAATATTTGTTTATCCTTTAATTTCTTGAAAAAATGCATAATACATTAAAAGAAATGCATAATACATGTACATCACATTACAGAAATACATTACAGAAATGCAGTAACGTCTAACTTTATCGTGTATATCTTTGAACATTCTCCAAATATCATTTATCATTTGGGTGTGCAATTTCAAAGCAGGGATATACAAAATATAATGGAGTTTCGCTTGAGATTGTAAAGCAATTGATTTATCTGTAAATACGCATTGCCACCTGCCTATCCCCGACACATTGTCTTTGCATGTTCGGCATAAGTCTGTCGCACCCTTCCTGAAAGAATAATATTCTTTTTCACCAATGATTACATAAATTGCAAACATAGGCAGATTCTAGACATTACATTGTGCCGTGATATGTACTGAAGTATGCACAAACAATATCCCGATCCGCCAGCCTTTCAGTTGTTGTTTATTTGATCAGGACACGAAGGTATTTTCTTCTGTCATAATTATGTACTGAATGACGTAGAGTTACTGTACCGAAGAATTATGTTGAGTAACAAGTAAAAAGGAAAAAAAACTCGAAGAAAAATTCAATTTAGCACAAGACAAAAAATGGTTCCATAAAATGTGCATTTTTAATAGTAACACATTTCTCTGGTCTTTTGACAATTGAAAAATACATCAGCATAAAGATCTAGAAAATATTAGGAAACCTATATGCAGATACTGTACATGTATCGTACGTTTTTTTTCTGTTCACAAACTTCGGCCAAACCACAACATGATTGACATGTTTTACGGTTTTATGCTATCTCTCTTTTAATTCATTATTTAGTGACGTCATCTCATGCTGAAGAGGGGTGGGAGGGAAGCATTCGCCAATATGATGTTCACGTTAAAATATACATGTATGATGTATTTAAGTTTGTCCCTGCGGAACTCCTTCAAATATGTTAAAATCTGCTTACAGTTTTGAAATACCTTTGAAATTATGAAGCAAATGTTCTGAAAGAAGCTTTTGTATTTTACTGCAAAACAACTTAAAAATTGCATACATGTGCTGCTTTATAACTATACCTTATAACATGAAACATGTACTTGGATTTGGTCTGGGCTATGATATAGCAATATTCCACTATCAATTTGATTTTGATTAATTAAATAAATACTATTAGTATTAGGTTACGATATAAAAATTGTAAAGATATTTGAAAATCAAAATTATAGATGCAAACACCTGAGACATTTCAAAGATAGCAATCAGTTTTGTATTTTCTATTGAAATGTGTGACTTTAATTCGAAGAAAGGTTATAAAGGTAAAAATTAACAAAGAAAGAAAAACTTGACAAGAACAGAAAACTCTTATTACACAGCCAATTTGAAAAAAAAAGATGATTCTTTGTGGTATATTAGTGTTAATCCCCCTCCCTCCCCCCAACAAAACAAATCTCAAAATTGTATATGTATCGCAGTGTATTGCATTTTTTTAAAATCTCGCAGCAAATCATAGTCCACAATATTTATAGGATATCGGATGCTGCATTTAATTAATGAATATTTAATTTAGTTAGCTAATATAATCAAAATTGCAACTTCACGGTCACATTTCTTGTATATAATAAATTGAGGCTCTTTACGGCATAACTGCAAAACTTGGATATTTAACATTTTGTTGCATAATAAGTGTGCTGCAAGATTTTTAGTGATTTTGCAGGCACGCAGCATCGTTTTTGAAAGGGGGCGGGGGGCGCCAAAGAATTTTTTTTTACTTACGTGGAAAAGTTGACAAGCAAAAAAAAAAATTATATGCCGACTGCTTTCAGTACCTTTTTTT
>PRKT01000261.1:172485-195865 GCA_003671525.1 Saccostrea glomerata | reverse complement strand
CAAATATTCCGGAACTATCATGTTTATACGATAGCCATTTTCTAATTTTTGGACACGGGATCATTTCCTACTTGATTTCTTCCCGCGAAAGTTAAAAATCAGTAAATTAATCTATCGAAATGACGTGTTATTCTTCGGTGTCACCTTCAATTATAACTTTTGTTTAACTCTGATAGTCTACAGTTATCAGAAGAATGAGTGGAAATACATTGGAAGTTGATGGAAGTAAGAAATTCACAAGTTTAAATGAAAGAATTCCTGCTGATCTTTGCGGTTTGGATTTCACATTCCATACATTTAATAAGATGTATATCCAGGACATAATCAGGTTGGAAGCTTGTAATGTTATTCCAGGTATGTAATTGTGACTGCAAACGAACTGCATCACAACCTACTATAGAAATATAATCTTAACAAAGTCCTCTTTTGTAATGTGTTTGCTCAGCTGCTCCTATTTTGTAATGTTTAATGGACACTTGAGTTTGAACATGTTTGTTATACCTTATTCTTTCTTATTGATCGCTTACATCCAATTTATGAATAAATAATATTATAGAATCGTTTTTTATTATGTCCTATTGATTTTTCTTTTTTAAAGTTTAATCATAAATCAATTTAAATCAAATTATATTAATTTATGATCATATTTTTTACAAGAAAGTGTGTAATGTATTAAAGCAACTCAATACTACTGTATCACAATTTTCCAGAAAATTATAGAACTAAAAAGTTAGGAAAAATTCGTTTTAATTTTTTTTCCCATTTTCCAAAGGTCTCAATGACAAAGTAATTTTTTTCAATAATTAACATTTATTGTGATGTCAATCAGGCTTGATCAGTGCACCTGCAAAATTCATCAGCATTATTATGTACTTTATATTACAGTCAATTTGATGCTTTATATCAATATTATGTATTTTGATTTTTCTATGTATTTAATGACTAGGCCATCATTAAAAATATTTTTGTTTGATGTACTCTGACCCACAAGGTAGGAATTTTTTTTTTTTTTTTTGCTTTACAGAATTGGGCAAAATGATACCTGTCATATAAATCACAGACTCAGAAATTTATTGATGTTTTCATTACACACTGGATAGCGATATTGATTTATAATATATTGCTATAAAATTTCCAATTAAAAAAGCATCTTAGAGAAATTATAAGTACTATGGAAACTGAAAAAAAAAATTTAAAATTTCAACGTGCTAAAAACTATGATTGGGTACTGATAGGGACAATTTTGACAGGTCGGTCGGAGTACATCAAACAAATTATTTTTTATTGTTGGCCCTAGCCATACTCTGGAATTGACAAATGAGACTTGCTAAGAAAGAGCCTAGGTTGATGCCATAGAAAACATGTAATAATTTATTTGCCATCTCTCCATCAACTGACTAAAAATGACCTAATACAAAACTATTTTAACCTCGGAGAATCAAAAAAATTTTCCCATTCATTCAGAATTTGGACTCCTCCCATTAATACAATTTTAATTTAATGTTTTGAGCCAAAAAAATACATCTTCCTATCTACCAAATTTTCTTGAGTTGAGAGAGTGCAAGTCAATATATTTTGATGAACTTCATAGGGATGGGGGGAGGGGATGAAGACATTTTAGAACAGTAAAAAGGGAGGAATTTGGAAATGGTGTTCAGCCAGATTTGATTGCTGGAGGCCAGATAATTCAGTTGGTATTGCACCACATGTCATAAAATCAAGGGGTCAAACATACCATCCAGGTCATGTCCCCTATATTTATTTCCTTCCTGTTACATTTTTTTAAGAAGTGCATGTATAAATTACATATGATTCTAAAAATTCTTACAGGAAATTACATTTTTAGGTCACCTGAGTCACTTAGGTGACCTATTGCTATCCGTTTTTGTCCGTCGTCATGCGTTGTGTGTCGTGTGTTAACATTTTAACATTTTCAGCTTCTTCTCTGAAACCACTGAACCAATTTCAACCAAATTTGGTATACAGTATGTATGGGCAAAGAGGAACAAAAATTGTGAATTTTAGGGTCCTGACCCCCCTGGGGCCTGAGGGGTGGGGCCAAAACCACCAAAATTAATTAAATCTTCTTCTATGGAAGTGGAAGTAATCATCTGGTATAAAGAAGGCCTGCCCTCCTATGAATTTATTGGATTTTAAGGCTTTGTCAGCACAAAGAAATGCCCAGGCAGCATTACCAGCATAGCACTGTTGAAACAGATTTTTTCCATTACCTACTTGCACAAGTGTTCCCTTTGAGCTCTGGGCCGAGCGTAGTCCATTGGCAACATAATACTGATCCCCTTCTCCATACATTACATTGGCTCTAAGAGACACTGTAGCCAGTGTGTCTTCTAAAAAGACAAAGGATGAACACACTATATCAACAAAATCAGGTTAAAATGTAATATATGATATTATTATATTGAAGTAACTGAGCACATTTTTTTGTTTTCCTAAAAAATATTACAAGGCAAAATGAATTCTATTTTGATAAAATGAAGATTTAATAGGAACAATGGGTTATAAATAATAGTTGCTTGAAGATTTCAGAGGTTGGATCAGGTACCCTTGAGATGTTTGAATCCCCAGTATGTAGGGAGAAATTAAAATGATTTCTACAGTAAAATGCATATATTTAAATCAGTAATGGAAAACACGGTAAAGATATGTTAACAGGAACAAAACTCAAATTGCAAAATGATCATATTGCAAATTACACACAAAAAAACAATAGAATTTAAAGCAGCTTTATGCAACACAAAGGTGTAGCTGTTCAGCAAGATGCTCTCATTTGTCAAAAATTGGCAAACAATTTTTTTTCTTTAAAAATTTCAGCCAGTGTCACATTTCTGATAATCACGAAATCTACAAAACACGGTTACATATACATTGTATCAGTTTGATGATATCCCTAACAATATGTTCAATTATAATTTTATACAAAAATGGGATTAAAACGCAATTCACAGACAAGAAAAGCTCCGATATGAATAAAATTAAAAGTAGATTTTTTGTGACATAAAGTATTCCTATAAAGTTGTTCTTCAAAAATAAGATCGTTTCACAAAAAGTTACAATACTTCATTCCTACCATTTACAGTAGGTCTTCCATTGGCTTGTAATACCATACATTCTTGCATGTATTTCGTCTCTGGGTATCCAGGAAAAAGAAATGTATATGGCTTTCCTGTCGTCTGCTCAGTGCCGTCTCTGATGTCATCGAATCCAATAACGACATCAACCGAGCTACACAAGACAAGTCTTTGAACACCACATTCCACGCATGCATCAAGTATCTTCTGTGTTCCTGTTACACAGTTTTAAAACGAAACTTAATTTTGAATAGCAAGAATTAATAGATTTAATACTCTGGTTTAAAACACGAACCAAATTCAATTGTAAAAAAAAATGGAAAGTTGTTACATGATACTCAGGTGACCTATAAGGCCCGTGGGCCTCTTGTTAGTGAGGATACTGGCATTATTAACAGAAACTAGGGTGTCAAGATTGCTAAAATTGAATATCGCTCGCTAAAATTATATCTCGCTAAAAAAAATACCAATTTTTAAGGACAAATAGCTAAATTTGTGTCTCACTAAATTTCCACTTATACGGTATATCAATTTTTTTTCCATTTCTATTTACCATTGAAATAGCCCATATTTATTTCAGGAATGTATTGGTATAAAAGGCATCCAATTTATAAAGTGGACATCATTGGAATTGTAGTAAAAAGACAAGAAAATGTAAAGTGTTTTGTTTATGGAGGTATGTTCATTTTATTCCCAAATAAATTTGCACTTTCATGAAATACTTTTTTGTGTAAAAAAAACCTTTTCCATTTTTTTTTAGTGGCATAAAGCACATTCCTCAACCACATCTATTCCAAAATTATGACAGTTATTTAATTGTCAATTCATTATTGTATAAAGACAATGAGAGCTTATGACGGTTTTCAACCCTGCATTATTATACAACTAAGCCATGAGTATTTCCATATTCAACATGTTCAACAGTTCAGGTGTACAAAGTTCCTATACATGTTTAAATCTGCTGTTTTTTGCAGTGTAAATCCTTTTTTTTACCGGTCAAGGTAGCGTAGTGGTAGAGCGTTCACTTTGTGATCGAGAGGTCCGGGTTTGATTCTCGTTCGCAGCGCCGAGTCAAACCTAAGACGTAAACATAGGTAGTGACTGTTCCTTTGCCAAGTGCTTGGCACTAGAAGTGAAGGTCACGGGTCTTTTAGGTATGACCATAAAAACGTAGGTCCCGTGTCACGGTAGGCGTTGGCACGATAAAGAACCCTTATTGCTCAATGGCCCTGAGTGCCGAGTATAGGTCTAAATTTTAAAGCCCTTCACAGGCATACAGTGATGTCTCTGTATGAGTGAAAAATTCTCAAATGGGACGTTAAACAATATACAATCAATCAACCTTTTCTTTTTTTGCTTCGAAATATATTGTTAGTCTCTCAGAGTTGGAAAAAGGTAATACAGTGTATGCATTTATTAACAAGCAGAAAAATCATTTACTACAGTTAAACTTGTTTAATCCAGATGTTGTTTATTACGAAACATTGCCTAATATGATGTAGCATTTAAATTCTTTCTTGCCTAAAATTTTTGTCTATAGTTAAAATATTTTTTTGGGATCAATTTCTTGGATATGTGGTACACAGATAAGACAACTTTACAGTATTTATATTTCTTTAAAATCCTTCAAGGCCTGGCTCCAAGACTATAAACTGAGAACAGACTTAAGTCAAAATTTCAAATCAGTGTAACTTTAAAAATAATTTTCAAAATGAAACAAAATTTTCAAGCTATGTTTGTATTAAAATATTAAACAAACTTGCAGGTTTTTAAGTATATTCATTAAATAATAATGGAAATATTCAAAATCTAAATTTTGACTTAAATCTTTTCTTAGTTTATGGTCTTGGAGCCTGGTTTACTAAATGGTGTCAACTTTTGAAATAAGAAAGAAAAAGTTTCTTCCCTTTTAATGTTTCCTTTAACATTTCTAAGTTGATGATGGAACTGGTGTCATCACTTGCTGCTGTTGGAAAAACAGAATGAAAAATCAAAGTCCAGAAGGTAGATTATGAAAAAGCATGTTTATCATATTTGAATTTAAACTGATGTAACACCCACATGTTACATCATGATCCTTTTTTGACAGAAATGGAACACTTAATAAAGGGAGGCAGCAAGTTACCAAAACTGTTGAAAGAGAAGGTTTCAGCCATTATGATGTTTCAAAGTAAAAAGAATGAGGGCTACTCTCTTGGAGACTTAGTCCACATCCGGGGTAAAATAAGAATCTTCAGGGAGGAGCGAGAAGTCATGGCATCCTATCATAGTATCCTTTTCTTTACTGTACATGTATATCTCAGTATAAATAAAGGTACTTTCTAAAAATTTAGTGCATATTTAATTTCTTTAGTTGTTTGTTATGACATGTTTGAAAAAAAAAATTGTAATGATTTTAATCAGCTTTTAAAGGAACTGTTAGAAATCAAGCATTTCAACTGACTTGGATATTTTATACATAAAAGTATAAATCCAAGGAAGAAAACCATGTTACTCACCTAGGAACTTTGTATAAAATTATATAAAATACATGAAGAGAAACACTTAACAAAGCGACAAGGTAAACTTGAAGATCCTAATATGGAGCTTGTCAGAATGGCGGAACTTCCCCTGCTGTACAGGAAATTGTATGATGTGGATACTTTACCAAAGAAAGTCCTGGAAGAGCTCTCAGAAATGCCTCAAGGCAACAATGTAAAAGGATGTCAGGGAGAGGTAACTCTTCTCCAAAGCCATTTCATGATTTGGTTTTGTTTTACTGTCTATACATACTTTTATCAGATGATAAGACAGAGATCCTGATCAAAGTTAGTACAATGTCTGTATCTAATAATTATGTATGCAATTCACAAATTGTTTGTTGGTTTTTATTTTGAACATATTTTGTCAAAGGGATTGTACACAAGTTCTAAAAACTTAAATTCACCTTCTGAAGGGCATAAGCATGATATGATAAGACAAAAATCTTTTGAAATTGAAATGCACAAAATTTAGACTGTAAATGGTAAACGTATTATGAGAAATACAGAATATATATGTGAGATTTTGAATACCTGCGGTAGGGAATGGTTATAATAGGATATAGTATTGAAAAATTTATAGAACAAACTACAGTAAAACTTGTTTATGAAGAACATCAGTTTTTAAAAAATAAGATTTTTTTACCCTTATGATAATGAAATACAGATGTTAAAAATTAAGTAAGACTGGATGACACATAAAATGGCTTTGAACAAGCTCCTTGTTCTGCTTACAGATTGTACCTGAATTAAAAAGACTTCTGCTGACTTACTTGGAGGAGAACCAACCTGATGAAATAAATATAAAGTACATAAGTAGCCTTCCTCAAGTGACTGAACTGTTAGAAAAGGTAAGAAATTATGAAGTTACCCGGTAAACGCTGAATTATTGTTGACAAGATGCTAGTATTCAAGGCTGAATTCAACATAAAATGGAATAATAATATAATACGGTATATTCTTTAATGCTGTTGATTTAAACAAAGTTAATTTTTACAATTCTTTTCTGTGAAATAAAGTTCATTTTTTAAAAATTTCTTTCAAAAATCTGAAACACCACCGAAAAATGACAGGCATTGTGTCAGCTAAAGCCAAATGTAATAAATTAATTTGAAAAAAAGTAAAGTATATCATTTCTTCAAAGCTTGCTTTTTTATTTTGAAAAAAAAAATATTAGTTAATCGTATCCAATACAGTTCATTGTAAATGCAACTTATAACTTCATATGCTTATAAAAACTGAGTGACATCTTCATGGCCTCGCTGGGTGAAAATATTGGTGTATAACTCAGGAGAGCTTCAGCTTTGTCTCTTCTGAAGTAAAGGTCCATGTTAATATACTTGACACTGCATGATGCTGTTTGAATGTTGATTCTCACTAATGGAGAAATAAGCTTCAAAACAAATTCAAAAATCACCAGTGGCCAGTAAACTGCAGCGAATGGAATCCTGTAGGAAGAGAGAGCCATGTCTCTGCTCTCCAAGAATGGTTTCATGAATTCGAAAGAATTAGACAGTGGGGTGTCATCTGGTATAAAGAAGGCCTGCCCTCCTATGGATTTATTGGATTTTAAGGCTTTGTCAGCACAAAGAAATGCCCAGGCAGCATTACCAGCATAGCTTTGTTGAAACAGATTTTTTCCATTACCTACTTGCACAAGTGTTCCCTTTGAGCTCTGGGCCGAGCGTAGTCCATTGGCAACATAATACTGATCCCCTTCTCCATACATTACATTGGCTCTAAGAGACACTGTAGCCAGTGTGTCTCCTAAAAAGACAAAGGATGAACACACTATATCAACAAAATCAGGTTAAAATGTAATATATGAAATTATTATATTGAAGTAACTGAGCACATTTTTTTGTTTTCCTAAAAATATTACAAGGCAAAATGAATTCTATTTTGATAAAATGAAGATTTAATAGGAACAATGGGTCATAAATAATAGTTGCTTGAAGATTTCAGAGGTTGGATCAGGTACCCTTGAGATGTTTGAATCCCCAGTATATAGGGAGAAATTAAAATGATTTCTACAGTAAAATGCATATATTTAAATCAGTAATGGAAAACACAGTAAAGATATGTTAACAGGAACAAAACTCAAATTGCAAAATGATCATATTGCAAATTACACAAAAAAACAATAGAATTTAAAGCAGCTTTATGCAACACAAAGGTGTAGCACCGTAATTAAAGAAGAAAGCACTATCATCCACGGTGCGAAAGAAAGCGTGTGCGAAATCTACATGGTGCCTGAAAGATACAAGTTCTATCCACTGAATAATTGTTAATTTCAGATTTTATCTATAACAGTGTTTTAGATAAGAATTTACACAAGTAGTACCATACTTTCTTTACTTCTGGAAAAGTAATCAAATTTAGCTTCATTATTTCGAAATTCGAAAAGTTTTCATATTGGTAAGATTCTTGTCTGCTTAAATTCTTTTTTACGTTTGAATTTTTTTCTATATGCAACAATTAGTGATAAAATGACCACGAATGATACAAAATACAAAGATTACTAATTAAGCTAATTAAAGTAATCTCATTCTCTGGCTGTATTTCATCAGTGAGTAGAATTCGTCCACGTGATGAAAAATGATCCAGAATAAAACATTACAACATAACATTACATCATTAAGGTAATTGTAACGTAATTGATCAGTATAATATTCTCTTTCTGTATTCTGATACCTATTATCATATTTCATTCAATTTTGCAAAATCAATAGGCATATAAACAGCCTAATATTGTTAACATCCCTGTAGATAATACTGTGTGACAATGGATAAATATATAAAAGGGTTTTCTCTGGCGGGGTACGGAGATCACTGCAGAAGTTTATGTATCTCATGAGAAATTTATTACTTGGATGAAGGTATTGTATCTTAAAGGTCACAGCAAGTTTAATTAAGGGTATTGCATGTGGGCCAAAAAAAAAAGCACGATCCTATTCCTATGATCAAGTAATACGCTGTAGCCAAACTGCATGTGTTTGTATGTGAAAGCAATTTTTGTGGATGATATCAATAAAAAACACATACACCTCGTGAAATATTAATAGCCAACATTTTAGTATAACATCAGATTAAACATTACATCTTATCATTAAACTGCTGCAATATTTCAAGAAAACACAAAATATGCAATTTTTAGACAAGCTATAATCTTCTACAATTTTTTCAAGATGGTTTATCTCCATTGATAATTAAAAAAAGTTGTTCTATATGTTTGAGGTATATTTTAGTGCTGTAGATACCACAGTATATATAGCGTTTCCTGTCGATAAATAGCAATTTATGTCAAATGAAGAGACAATGACAAAATCCGAAAAATTCTTGGTCATTTAAATTTACTAAAAAGTTTTTCAATTGACTTATTGGCGCTTTTGAGAATAAAAACTTAGAATCAGAACTCTTTAGTGTGCAGTGTAGAAAGGTTTCTTAATTTCAAAATCCAGATCTAATAATAGATAACTTTAACTGCAGAAAACAATACATAGAATCAGGACTCTTTCGTGAACAGTGTAGAGTGAATTCTTATATCAAAATCCAGATTTAACAAAAAAGATTACCATTACCTAGTAGAAAACATCCAGGGAGATTGTTGCCTTGGGGATGTTTTATAAATATTGGAGTCCCTATAGTAAGAGTCTCTAATAAGGACCATTAAATTTTATTAAAATAATCTTAAAATTAATTATATGTAATTTAAACTAAGTTAACACGAAGACTAGCTAACATAACTTCATTGCTTAAAATGAATCAGTCACAAAAGTTAATTGTATTAAAAATACTTGGTCAAACTGTACACAAAATATATTTATAGAAAGATGTCCTTATCACATCACTTCGATGTTCCAGATTATTCAGGCAAGTTAGGATACACGTGTTTTGAACTGCACTGTATTTCTTGGTGTTACGAACTTCCTTCACGATATGCATAAAATGGCAGCCCTCATCCTGATCTGAAAAAGAAAACAATTTATAAGGGCGTAAATCATTCAAGTAAAGGGCTATGGGAAAAAAATTAATTATATATTATATAGAATAAAAAACTTTCAAACACTTTTTAAAAATATTTCGACTGTGCTACCGGTCTTCATTATTAAAAATAAAAAAATTACAGACAATATGCCAAAAACGATTTTCAAAAATACATACACTTTTCTTTCACACAGTCTCTTCTAAGAATATCCATTATAAGATTTTCCAATGGACAGTCAGGTTTTATTACCTAAAGTTGTGAAGGAAAGGGGTTAATACTTCATGTATGTTTCCATCAGAAGGAAAAAGTTACCAAAGTAAATACCAAATTGAGAGAAGTCACCTCGTATACTAAGTGGTTCTCCTTTGTAAATATCCATCCTTCCTCTTCCAAAATACCGAACGCTTTCTGTAACTCAGTTTCTCTTTCTATAGATAAACCGTCCTAAAAGATAGGAACAGAATCATTTCAAGGCAATTTCCTACGTACAATGTACTCACTTTTTTTACTTGATAATTAGGAAACTATTAGCTGTCAGTACAAGTATGAATACATTTATTCATAAATCGTTTTTACAAGTTCAGTTGGCCTGGGGAGAATCTATTTTCTAGACACAAGATTTTGAAATCATATTTGATAGAGAGAAAAACATTAAAAAGTCACGAAAAAAGAGACTTCCAGATAAAATCAAACCAAACTCTTTAAAGGTACTTGGACACAGATTTGAAGTCAATATTTTCTCTATAATATTACGACTTATATATTTTAATAGCATTTCACACAAAAATTAATAAAAAAATCTTATTTCATTTAAAAGTTATTAAAACTTCTCATTTTTCGGCGGGTTTAATTGACACATGTTTGCACTTTCACAAATTTTAACCTTATTCTTAATCCTTAGGAAAAGTGGCAATCTTGTTGTGTATTAATGAGAAATATTAAAACTTTTATCCAGAAAAATAATTTTATTCTGAGTAGAAATTTTAGAAAGCAAAATTCCTTCACAAGTATCGTCATTCCGAACTAAGAGTTGCATACAGGGTTAAGCAAATCGAGCAAACTCGTGTTATGTACACAGTTTTTGTAAACGGGGCACGCGTTCTGTTTTTATTGATGTTTACAATTCACCGGGTGCGTTCAATCGTCAAAGTCTGCTTACCACAACCGCACGGACTCACAATATATTGTGTTTTTGTTTTACTTTCGAACATGTCTACTCTGAATTTTCTGGATTATACTATAAATATTTTTCATTTATACACAAAGAGATTGCCACTTTTCCTAATTTTATTGAATTTTAATTATTAATTTAATTAATTTTTGTGTGAAATGCTATCAAAATATATAAGTCGTAATATGAAAGAGAAAATAATAACTTCAAATCTGTGTCCAAGTACCTTTAAGAGGGCATTTTCCCACCAAAAATAATTTTAAATAGCAATATATAAAATATTTTTTACGCCAAAAGAAAGATACATGTTACAATTTCTCTGTTAATGCCCAAAATATTAAATTTTGTCCCATTATAATTAATCTGATTCCGAATCAGGTGCAGCATTTTAAGTTGCACAATAGGGAATTTCTCAAATAGCAATGATTTCCCTTATCAATCCTTTCTTGTGATCATTAATAGCCTTTCCCGCAAAGAGGATTACAAAAATGAAAGTCACGTGGTACATCAGACAATAAAGCACTGCAGACGTTCATTTTCATTTATCAAGAATCGAATACTTCAGAGCATCAAGACAAAACTGTTTCTTAACTGTGAGTATATAATTTATTAAATAACAATTTACATCTACATATAATAAACTGAGAAAATATATACCCATTTCATTGCAATATGTTTTTTTTTCAATATATGCTTGAAACATTTTGGTTTACGTTCATCTTTCGTTTCAAATATCGTCAAGTTAGGAACAAAAACACCAGACCGCATCCCTATGACGCTAAGGACAGACAGGATCGTGGTGACCGGTGGGGCGGGGTTTCTGGGACAGCATATAGTCAAAATATTACAGGAAAGGGCTGACTATGTCAAAGAAATCCGTGTGCTGGATCTGAAGCCTTTCACCAAACAACTAGGTACGCCAGTCTCAATCAAAATATTTTGTGTCAATACAGAAGTAGATATTACAATTTGAAGTAGATATTACAAATATACTTCCTTTAGGTAAATTTTGGAGAAGAATGTTATGCATTCTTAAAATCTGCTGTAAATATGTGATTAATGTTTCTTTCTTCCTTTTTTTAAAAAAATGTACCGTTTTTTTAAACACGATTTTCAAAGTTTAAGAGTTCATTCCCATCCTCTTTATTACATTAAGATTTTTCAATAGTTTCAGTTGACATTTACATTAATCCATTGATAAGGTTAAACATTCCAACAACGAACAATGTGATCATTCCTCGTATTACAGCGGTAAAGTAATGTTTTTTCTTCAATTCTTGCACAGTTTTACAAAAGTATTTTTATCAAAATATGAGAGGATTATTTCAGAATATGAGGACAGAATTTCGTTGACAAGTTTTGTGGGTTCCGTCACGGATTACAGTGTGGTAGAGAAAGCGTGTCGGAAAGCGTCCAGTGTGTTCCATGTGGCTGGCCTCATCAGCTTTGGGACGTCACCGGACATTGACGCCATGATGGAAATCAACGTCAAGGGTATTCCATAAAATTTGATCTTTTTAAACTTTACTTTCAAAGATTTCTACAATAGTAATAGTTTTCTTTGTAGCTTGAATGCATGTTTTAATAGGTCTTCCAACACCCTTCATAAATATTCAATACGTACTGTTTCTCAATTCAATAAATCTAATAATTCTTGCTATTTAATATCAATTTTCACTTTAAAACTATATAACAGGAACACAGAAGATACTTGACGCATGCGTGGAATGTGGTGTTCAAAGACTTGTCTTATGTAGCTCAGTTGACGTCGTTATTGGATTCGATGACATCAGAGACGGCACTGAGCAGACGACAGGAAAACCATATAAGTTTCTTTTTCCTGGATACCCAGAGACGAAATACATGCAAGAATGTATGGTTTTACAGGCCAATGGCAGACCAACTGTCAATGGTAGGAATGAAGTATTTGAATTTTTTGTGAAACGGTCTCAGAATGTTATTTTTACAGATATTAATCATATTACTAGGCTTTTTAGGACTACTTTATGTGACATAAAATCTACTTTAAATTCCATCTATATCGGAGCTTTTCTTGTCTGTGAATGGCGTTTGAATCCCATTTCTGTATACAATTTTGATTCAACATATTGTTAGGGACCTCATCAAACTGATACGATGTATATTTATCCGATTTTTTTTTTTATAGATTTTGTGATTATCAGAACTGTGGCACTTTCAGAATTTTTAAAGAAAAAAATGTGTAAATTTTTGACGAAAAAGAGCATCCTGCTGAACAGCTACCACTTTTGTGTTGCATAAAGCAGCTTTGATTTCTATTGGGTTTTTATTTGGGTGTAGTTTGCAAAATGATCATTCTGCAATTTGAGTTTTGTTCCTGTTAACATACCTCTACCATAGTTTTCAGTATTGATTTAAAATATATGCATTTACTGTAGAAATCATTTTAATTTCTCCATATATACTGGAAATTCAAACGTCTCCAAATTACCCGATCCCACCTGAAATCTTCAAGCATCTGTATTTTATAACCCATTAAAATATTTTTATTCTTTTTGAAAAATTTGAGATTAATCACATTAATCTTCATTTTTTTAATATAAACTTCATTTTACCTTGTATTAATGTTGGGAAAAAACGCCAAAAATGTACTCAGTTACTGAATATCATAATTTTATATATTCATTCTAATCTGAGTCTTTTGATATCCTGTGATCATTCTTTGTTTTTAGGAGAATCACTGGCTACAGTATCTCTCAGAGCCAATGTAATGTATGGTGAAGGGGATCAGTATTATGTTGCCAATGGACTCCGTTCGGCTCAGAGCTCAAAGGGAACACTTGTGCAAGTAGGTAATGGAAAAAATCTGTTTCAACAGTGCTATGCCGGTAATGCTGCCTGGGCATTTCTTTGTGCTGACAATGCCTTAAATTCCAATAAATCCATTGGAGGACAGGCCTTCTTTATACCAGATGACACCCCACTGTCTAATTCTTTCGAATTCATGAAACCATTCTTGGAGAGCCGAGACATGGCTCTCTCTTCATACAGGATTCCATTCGCTACAGTTTACTGGCCACTGGTGATCTTTGAATTTGTTTTGAAGCTTATTTCTCCATTAGTGAGAATCAACTTCCAAACAGCATCGTGCAGTGTCAAGTACATCAACATGGACCTTTACTTCAGAAGAGACAAAGCTGAAGCTCTCCTGAGTTATACACCAATATTTTCACCCAGTGAGGCCATGAAGATGTCACTCAGTTTTTATAAGCATATGAAGTTATAAAATGTATTTACAATGAACTGTATTAGATATGATTAACTTATAAAGATTTCTTTTCAAAATAAAAAAGCAAGCTTTCAAGAAATGGGATACTATATTTTTTTCAAATCAATTTATTAGATTTGGCTTTAGCTGACACAATGCCTGTCATTTCTCGTGGTGTTTCAGAATTTTGAAAGAAATTTTTTTAAAAATGAACTTAATTTCACAGATAAAAATTGTAAATATTAACTTTGTTTAAGTAAACAGCATTAAAGGATATACTGGTATTATATTATTATTCCATAATATGTTGAATTCAGCCTTGAATACTAGCATCCTGTCAACAATAATTCAGCGTTTACCTGGTAACTTCATAATTTCCTACCTTTTCTAACAGTTCAGTCACTTGAGGAAGGCTACTAATGTGCTTTATATTTATTTCATCAGGTTGGTGCTCTTCCAAGTAAGTCAGCAGAAGTCTTTTTAATTCAGGTACAATCTGTAAACAGAACAAGGAGCTTGTTCAAAGCCATTTTATGTGTAATCCAGTCTTACTTAATTTTTAACATCTGTATTTCATTTCCATTAGGGTAAAAAAATCTTATTTTTTAAAAACTGATGTTCTTTATAAACAAGTTTTACTGTAGTTTGTTCTACAAATTTTTCAATACTATAACCTATTATAGACTTACCCTAGGCCTGCTGCAGGTTTTCAAAATCTCATATCTATATTCTGTATTTCTCATAATAAGTTTACCATTTACGGTCTAAATTTTCTGCATTTCCATTTCAAATGATTTTTGTCTTATCATATCATGCTTATGTCCTTCAGAAGCTGAATTTAAGTTTTTGGAACTTGTGTACAATCCCTTTGACATATTTTCAATAAAATATGTTCAAAATAAAAACCAACAAACAATTTGTGAAGTGCATACATAATTATTAGATACAGGCATTGTACTAACTTTGATCAGGATCCTCACTTATGATCTGAAAAAAGTATGTATAGACAGTAAAACAAAACCAAATGGCTTTGGAAAAGAGTTACCTCTCCCTGACATCTTTTTACATTGTTGCCTTGAGACATTTGTGAGATCTCTTCCAGGACTTTCTTTGGTAAAGTATTCACATCATACAACGTTCTGTACAGCACGGGAAGTTCCGCCATTCTGACAAGCTCCATATTAGGATCTTCAAGTTTACCTTGTCGGTTTGTTAAGTGTTTCTCTTCATGTATTTTAAACAATTTTATACAAGTTCCTACTTTAGAAACTTGGTTTTTTCTTCCTTGGATTTACAAGTATTGCTTTTTTTTTTTAAATTATCCAAGTCAGATGAAATGTGTGATTTCTAACAGTTCCTTAAAAAGTTGATTAAATTCATGAAAATTTTTTCAAACATGTCATAACAAGCACCTGTTGAAATTAAATATGCAGTATTGAAATTTTTAGGAAATACCTTTATTTATATACTGAGATATTATACATGTACCAAGTGTACAGTATAGAAAAGGATACTATGATAGGATGCCATGACTTCTCGCACCTCCCTGAAGATTCTAATTTTACCTCGGATGTGGACCAAGTCTCCAAGAGAGTAACCCTCATTCTTTTTACTTTGAGACATCATAATGGCTGAAACCTTCTCTTTCAACACTTTTGGTAACTTGCTGCCTCCCTTTATCAAGTGTTCCATTTCTGTGAAAATTTAAAATAAGGACCATGATTTCTGTGTGGGTGTTACATCAGTTTAAATTCAAAATAAGATAAAAACGCTTTTTCATAATCTACCTTCCGGACTTTGATTTTTCATTCTGTTTTTCCAGCAGCAGCAAGTGATGACACCTGTTCCATCATCAACTTAGAAATGTTAAAGGAAACATTTAAAGGGAAGAAACTTTCTCTTTCTTATTTCTAAAGTTAACCCCATTTAGTAGACCAAGCCTTGAAGGATTTTAAGGAATATAAATGTATACAGTAAAGGAGTCTTATTTGTACACTAAGATTCCAAAGAAAATGACCCCCTCCCCTCCCCCAACATTCCAACTAGACAATTAAATTTGAAATTCAAAAATTTAAATATTTAAGCAATTGAATTACTGAAAAGAACTTAAATGCTACATCATACAAGGCAAGGTTTTGGAATACACAGCATATGGATTAAACAAGTTTCACTGTTACAGTAATAAATGATTTTTTCGCTTTTTAATAAATGCATATTACCTCTTCTGCAACTCTGAGAGCTCAACAATATATATATTTCAAAGCAAAAAAGAAATGGATTTACTGTACAAAAACCCTGCAGATTTTAACATGTATAGGTACTTTGTACCCTTGAACATGTTGAATTTGGAATTACTCATGGCTTAGTTGTAAAATAATGCATGGTTGAAAAACTGACATAATTAAGCTCTAATTGTCTTTATACAACAATTTGTGACAATTCAATAACTGTCTCAATCTCCATTTATTATAATTTGTGAATAGATATGGTTGAGGAATATGTTTTATGCCACTAGAAACTAAAAGGTATTTTTTTGCACAAAAAATTGTTTCAAGAAAGTGCAAATTTATTCAGGAATAAGATGAACATACCTCCGTAAACAAAACACTTTACATTTTCTTGTCTTTTTACTACAATTCCAATGATGTCCACTTTATAAATTGGATGCCTTTTATACCAATACATTCCTGAAATAAATATGGGCTATTTCAATGGTAAAAAAGAAATGAAAAATAAAATTGATATGATATATATGAAAATTGAAATGATATATAAGTGGAAATTTAGCGAGACACAAATTTACCTATTTGTCCTTAAAAATCGGTATATCATTTTTATCAAGCTATAATTTTAGTGAGTGATATTCAATTTTAGCAATCTTGGCACCCTAGTTACTGTTAATTATGCCAGTATCCTCACTAAAAATGTAATTTCCTGTAAGAATTCTAAGAATCATATGTAATTTATACATGCACTTCTCAAAGAAATGTAACAGGAAGGAAAATATAGGGGACACGGCCTGGATGGTCTGTTTGACCCCTTGATTTTAAGACATGTGGTGCAATACCAACTGAATTATCTGGCTACCAGCAATCAAATCTGGCTGAACACCAAATTCCTCCCTTTTTACTGTTCTAAAATGTCTTCATCCCCTTCCCCCACCCCTATGAAGTTCATCACAATATATTAACTTGCACTCTCTCAACTCAAGAAAATTTGGTAGATAGGAAGATGTATTTTTTTTGGCTCAAAACATTAAATTAAAATTGTATTAATAATGGGAGGAGTCCAAATGCTGAATGAATGGAAAAAAATCTTTGATTCTCCGAGGTTAAAAAAGTTTTGTATTGGGTCATTTTTAGTCAGTTGATGGAGAGATGGCAAAAAAATTATTACAAGTTTTCTATGGCATCAACCAAGGCTCTTTCTTAGCAAGTCTCATTTGTCATTTCCAGAGTATGGCTAGGGCCAACAATAAAAAATAGTTTGTTTGATGTACTCCAACCGACCTGTCAAAATTGTCCCTATCAGTACCCAATCATTGGTTTTTAGCACGTTGAAATTTTAATTTTTTTTTTCAGTTTCCATAGTACTTATAATTTCTCTAAGATGCTTTTTTAATTGGAAATTTTATAGCAATATATTATAAATCAATATAGCTATCCAGTGTGTAATGAAAACATCAATAAATTTCTGAGTCTGTGATTTATATGACAGGTATCATTTTGCCCAATTCTGTAAAGCAAAAAAAAAAAACTTCCTACCTACCTACCCACCTTGAAATGTGGGTCAGAGTACATCAAACAAAAATATTTTTAATGGTGGCCTAGGCATCAAATACATACATAATATTGATATAAAGCATCAAATTGACGGAATATAAAGTACATAATGATGCTGATGATTTTTGCAGGTGCACTGATCAAGCCTGATCGACATCACAATAAATGTTAATTATTGAAAAAATAACTTTGTCATTGAGACCTTTGGAAAATGGAAAAAAATTAAAACCAATTTTTCCTAACTCTGGAAAATTATGATAGTATTGAGTTGCTTTAATACATTACACACTTTCTTGTAAAGAAAAAAATTGGATCACAAATTAATATTTGATTTAAATTGATTTGTAATTAAACTTAAAAAAAATCAATAGGACATAATAAAAAAACGATTATATTATTTATTCATAAATTGGATGTAAGCAATCAATAAGAAAGAATAAGGTATAAAAAAAAAATATGTTCAAACCCAAGAGTCCATTAAACATTACAAAATAGGAACAGAGCAAACACAGAACTCCAAAACATCAGAGGTGGGATCAGGAGCCATGGAGGAGTGAGCGGTCATACCAGCCATAAGCTCCTTGTCATAACAGAAAAATCTGTCGACATTTCAGTGTGTAAATGATGGCCTACATGTAACAATTAGTATTTACCATGTAACAATCAAAAAGTCAGTCAGCATTTGACTAAATGATAGCATAGACTCTGGTGATAGATTGTATAATGAATAACATTACAAAAGAGGTGTTAAGATTATATTTCAATAGTAGGTTGTGATGCAGTTCGTTTGCAGTCACAAATTACATACCTGGAATAACATTACAAGCTTCCAAACTGACAATGTCCTGGATATACATCTTATTAAATGTATGGAATGTGAAATCCAAACCGCAAAGATCAGCAGGGATTCTTTCATTTAAACTTGTGAATTTCTTACTTCCATCAACTTCCAATGTATTTCCACTCATTCTTCTGATAACTGTAGGCTACCAGAGTTAAATAAAAGTTATAAATGAAGGTGACACCAAAGAATAACGCGTCATTCCGATAGATTAATTTAATGATTTTTAACTTTCGCGGGAAGAAATCAAGTAGGAAATGATCCCGTGCCAAAAAATTAGAAAATGGCAATCGTATAAACATGATAGTTCCGGAATATTTGCTTCAAATATATGTTCAGCCAAAATTCCTTGGCCCATCAAATCAGGCACGTAGCAATGGGTGGGTATGGGGGGAGGGGCACTTTTTTCCCAACTTTACTTTTACTATAGAAAATATTCATTGAAAGGCAGGTTGTCACAACTTTCCTTTTACTATAGAAAATATTCATTGAAAGGCAGGTTGTCCCCCCTCCCCAAGTACTATATGCAAAAAAAAAAAAGGTCCTGAAAGCAGTCGGCATCTAAAATTTTTTTGCTTGTCAACTTTCTCACGTAAGTAAAAAAAATTTCTTTGGCGCCCCCTCCTTTCAAAAACGATGCTGCGTGCCAGCAAAATCACTGAAACTCTTGCAGCACACTTATCACATAATCACGCAACAAAATCTTCTTAATTTGCCTTGTTATATACATTTCTACTGAATATATGCATGTATATATTTATATTTTTCATTGTTATATAGCTAATATTTACTTGTGCATGTATGACTTTGATCTTTGTATTGTGGAAAGGACTTACATAGGCAGTGCCTACTGTCCGATCCTATTATGTTCATTCATAATAAAATAGTGTTTAAGGGGGGACCTATGTCGTTCTACGTCAAAGCAGCGTTATGTGACGTCACAATAGCGACGTTTGTTTTTTTTCCCGCTGACTTTTGCAACTGTGATCATAGGCATAACATTGTTATTAATCAATAACGTACACAGTTTACAAAAAGAAATTTTTTTCATGCATTTATAAGGTAACGGGTTCGTTCGCCCGTTCTACCTGTTTGCAGGAGTCTGTTCGCGCAGAGTCCGTTCGCCCAAAATATTCTTCGCCCAATTTCTTGTTCGCCCGATACGCTGGTTCGCCCAACATGTATACTTGTATATATTAATTAAAAATTAACATACGAGCATATAATTTTTTTTATTTATTTATTTCACTTACATAATTAGATTTTTCCCCTCAATTTCTGATACAAAGAGCAATGTTTATTTATTCTAAATTAATATTTGATTTGATTATAATACTTTTGAATGACACGATATAGTTAATTAGATGATTAATATCAATGTTAAGTAGGGGGATACGTCCGTGTTATTTGTTACACATTGCACTATGTTTTGAAAACAACTAAAACACTGAAACGTTAATAGGTGTGACCGCTGATACTAAAACAGTTGTGACCATTTGTGACCATATGCATAACGTCTGACGGACACAGTGATGGTCTGTTTTATTTTGAATGTACAAAAAAATTAGGAGAAAAATTCATAAGATTTAATTCTACATTAAATTACAGCGAACGGACCCTGTGCGAACAAGTTTTCGGGCGAGCGGACTCTGGGCGAACAAAAAATCAGGCGAACGGGAAATCGGGCGAACAATTTTTAGGGCGAACGAACATGGAACCCATTTATAACAGTTTTATTTTATTTATGGAGTTTGTTAATATTAGAATTCTCTTCCTTTGGTTGATAATTCATAGCAATTTCAGTTGTGAAGAAATACCACCGTGATATGCTGATAAAAAATGCAAAAAAATATAAGATAAAATTCAGCAAAGACAGCGGCATCAGGGAAATATGCTTAATTTTATGATTACCATTGATTGTATTTTTCTGGATAAAACTAAGAAAAAATTAAGAAATGTACTTGTACCTATATTTATTTATTGATTTATAGTGTATGTAGATTTTACTGTAAGTCATTCCTAGGTTCTATTAGGTGTTGGTTGTTGACGGGGAAAGGGGAGGGGGGTAGAATGATTAGAATGAAGAAGAAAAGAGTTTATCTGTTTAAATTATTTCTTATCAAAACAAAATACTCGTTTTTTGCAAAATAGTTTTATAGTCAGATGTTTGTCAGTGCTAATTTACCTTTTTTTAGTGCAGAAAGGTCAATATTTATGCCAGAAGAGTAAGAAAATTAAAGAAAACGTAATGTTTCTCGTTTATTTTATCATAAAGGTATACTTTTTTCTTTGTTGAAATAAAGAGAGGGGTCATTTCTTTCAATAAATATGAATTACAACATTTTCACACAAAGACTTTTTAAGATATTACCTGCTATGCATGTCGGATTTGTAAAAAATACGACAAGAAAAACGGGGTGATACTTACATTGTGCTCCTTAATAATTTTTTATGCGAGATGAATTACAATGAATTTGCCTTCATTTTAAAGATACAAGTCATATAAATTAAATACATGTTGACTTCAAATGTGATTTGACATTTTTGGTTCTTTTTAGCGCATATTTGGAGTAGAACAATAATGTCTAAAAATAATCTATTTTTAGCATTTCACACTGTTTTTGCACGTGCTCCTGTGTAAAAATAAGCATATAAAGGTATTGTTTTTAATACCTAAAAATTAAGAGCAAGTGGTCAGGAAAGAAATGTCAAAGTTTTGAAAATTTCACACAAAGACTTTTCGGACATAGGTCCCTTCTTAAACCAGCGATGCTAAGCATCTCGGTAACGAATTTCCTCTGTCATACTTGGTGTTTGTTGTCACTTATTGTTAGGAAACAAAGGACGTTTTCAGGAGAAAGTCTTATAACAAATCAAAGCATAAGAATCTTAGAAGCATTTGAGATTAGCGTGATGCATGTGGATGAACCAATAAAGGAGGACTTGTTTATTTTCGATACAGAACGTGGCAAGTTGCACGGCCATTCAGATCAGAAGAAAGTCATTGACGCATTGTGCTGTTGTGTGTTTCTCGCTTCGCCACTACAATAAAATTTTAACTGAGAATGGGAAAGAAAAAAAGAAAAGACCTGAGAGTATCTTGTAAAGTATTATGCTATATGCAGTCCGAACAGGGAAGAAAAGTCACGGTGCATTTGACCATGTCCAATGATGATGTTGACAGTTTGATTGTTGATAGTATTTTCATCAGGTAATTATCCAACTATTCATTTTACTGAAAGTTATGAATGATCTACTGACTTCGGATTTAAAAACGGTGAATAAACGGTACAAGGATGTCAGGATGAGACTAATATCCCAACATTGTCAAAAAATAAAAATGCATTCATTCAAGAAATTATGAAAAATAAAATCCTTGCTTTTTTAGGCCTAATATTTGTAACATTATTGGAACAGGTGTTCAATTGTTCAAGTTACCTTTTTAAATGAGGTTTCATTGTAATTAATATCTCATTTTCTAATTAATAAAAAAGAGATACAGATTGTGCATGACAAGAACATTAATTTTCTTGATAACGCATTGGCATTTCACTAATTCAATCTGTAAATTTTACAATAATTTCATATTGATTCTTCATTGATTATATTGGAAATTTATTCATTTCATTGAGTGAATGAAACTCAGTGCAATTCCAAAAATGCAATTGTAAAAATGAACACAAATGATTTCAGATCATGGGTCATTTATTGGAATAGATAAGAACCAAAAAAAAAGTACTTCAGTGTTTCCTTAAAAGATTTGTGCCATCAATCAAAGTAGAGGTCATCCCATATCAGCTCAAGAATATTAATGAAAATTGGATGGATCAAGCTAAGATGTTGAACCAGACATGGCAAAATCAGTGGAGATTTGGAGAAGAACTTCTGACTTGTTATATCCAATGCATATTTTTATATGTCTATAGATTTAATACAGAAGAAAATTTAATGTTTAACAACATCCTATCTAGTACATACATGCTGTTTTCCATATAATTATTTAGAAAATATGTGTATGTGATGATTGCAGTGCATGCTCTGTTTGTCCATCTTTAAATGTGTTTTCAGTAAAATAAATGTATACATCATAGGTTTTAATTGAAGGTTGCTTTTGTCTTACATGTAACAAGTTTCTTAAAAGGGTTGTAAAATTGCAAGGAAATTAATACATGAACAATTAAGATTGATATTTTTATTCATTAAATTTTGTTCTTACCAGGACCTAATATGCGCAAATAAGTATTTCTGAAAACTGATGAATTTTGTACATAAAGCTGCAGTGAACATGTATACTTATATCTAGTATCTACTGTAACAGTTTAAAACATGACACTTGGAAATTGTAAGGTTGTTAATTTAGTAGGAATTATAAGACCAGTTTAGTAATCTACTAAAATTAAAATCTTTCACAAATACATGTAGTTTATTTTAAAGTTGTTTACATTTATAATCTTTTAATTTTTTTTCTGTATTTTGATTTTAAAAAGGTGAAAATTTTGTTATATTTAAATTATTATTTCATGGATATCAAGGAGAAATATCTATCACTGTAGCATTGTTTCTTTTTCCCTGTTCTTGACAAATATTGATGACACTGTTATGTCATTTTGCAGAATTTGCCTTTTCTCTGAAATCAGAAGTACTCTGTAAACTCATTAAAGTTTGAATTGATGTCACTTAGAATTCATCTTTATTTTGTTCTGTCTGATATTTCAATTTAGATTCTCAAACTACCTAATC
>PRKT01000261.1:152394-172476 GCA_003671525.1 Saccostrea glomerata | reverse complement strand
AATGACCAAGAATTTTTCGGATTTTGTCATTGTCTCTTCATTTGACATAAATTGCTATTTATCGACAGGAAACGCTATATATACTGTGGTATCTACAGCACTAAAATATACCTCAAACATATAGAACAACTTTTTTTAATTATCAATGGAGATAAACCATCTTGAAAAAATTGTAGAAGATTATAGCTTGTCTAAAAATTGCATATTTTGTGTTTTCTTGAAATATTGCAGCAGTTTAATGATAAGATGTAATGTTTAATCTGATGTTATACTAAAATGTTGGCTATTAATATTTCACGAGGTGTATGTGTTTTTTATTGATATCATCCACAAAAATTGCTTTCACATACAAACACATGCAGTTTGGCTACAGCGTATTACTTGATCATAGGAATAGGATCGTGCTTTTTTTTTTGGCCCACATGCAATACCCTTAATTAAACTTGCTGTGACCTTTAAGATACAATACCTTCATCCAAGTAATAAATTTCTCATGAGATACATAAACTTCTGCAGTGATCTCCGTACCCCGCCAGAGAAAACCCTTTTATATATTTATCCATTGTCACACAGTATTATCTACAGGGATGTTAACAATATTAGGCTGTTTATATGCCTATTGATTTTGCAAAATTGAATGAAATATGATAATAGGTATCAGAATACAGAAAGAGAATATTATACTGATCAATTACGTTACAATTACCTTAATGATGTAATGTTATGTTGTAATGTTTTATTCTGGATCATTTTTCATCACGTGGACGAATTCTACTCACTGATGAAATACAGCCAGAGAATGAGATTACTTTAATTAGCTTAATTAGTAATCTTTGTATTTTGTATCATTCGTGGTCATTTTATCACTAATTGTTGCATATAGAAAAAAATTCAAACGTAAAAAAGAATTTAAGCAGACAAGAATCTTACCAATATGAAAACTTTTCGAATTTCGAAATAATGAAGCTAAATTTGATTACTTTTCCAGAAGTAAAGAAAGTATGGTACTACTTGTGTAAATTCTTATCTAAAACACTGTTATAGATAAAATCTGAAATTAACAATTATTCAGTGGATAGAACTTGTATCTTTCAGGCACCATGTAGATTTCGCACACGCTTTCTTTCGCACCGTGGATGATAGTGCTTTCTTCTTTAATTAAACGCCTCTTTTAATGTCTGAACTTTTTAACTGGTTGATGAATACCTAGATCAGAAACACACACCATCTGCAGTAGGAATTTCCTCGCCGAACAAACATCCGACATATTTTATTTGCAGTAGTAGATAAACGGATTATTAACTAAAGGAGCATCTCTCGAGCATTTTCTGTTAGGCCAGGGTAAATAATAACTGTTTTACGTATCTAATTTCATTGAAGTCTGAAGTCTTTTTTAAAAGGTTTCAAAAACATTTCAAGATTTTCAAAAACTAGAATTTGAACTTAAAAAATTGACAAACCTATAATATTTTCTTTTCAGGATTTTCATAAAAACCTATCCGCCCAGTGACATAAACGAATAACAAAAAGTTATTTCCTTTGGTCTTATCGAGTATAACACTATATATCCTCGGTCTAGGCTATAGTTGTTGAACGATTTTAAATTCCAGCTTCACTATATTCAATAAGTTTAGGAGATATGCTTGTATTTTCAAATTAACTGTCAAAATTCTGAATAGGCAGAAATTAGTTGTGTACGTAAGAGCAAAGTAGCTATAGGTTGTATATAGGTACTGTATATTAACTGCATCTGATGTCAAATGACAATTACATGTATATTTAGGACAACTGATTAAAATAATGCTAAATTTTTTTCAGAAGAAAAACCAGATCGTACAGGCTTTATTATTGCTAAAACACATAATCAAAAGGTTTCCTTTAAATTATCTTTTTATAAAAAAAAAATACGATAAAGAATACTTGAAGCTTCAGTTGAAGTGGGTCTTTTTTTCTGTGTTTCCTTTTATAAGATCACACAGCAAGTTTATACTTACTAAACGCTTAAAATATACAAACATCCAGGAAATCTATAAGGAAATTTTGGAGGATTCAAATTAAATATGTTCGGGCATTAAATACAGTAAAACTCCGATCTCTCGAACTCCGATACCTCCAATACCATGACTATGCCGCAGTAATTTTGTAATCTTATTTCGCTGTAATCTTAGGTTATAAAAAAACTTTTAAGGTCTGTACAATATTTTAATTTTTTTCCCTATGTCTTCGCAGAAAATAGGAGTTAACGTTAAGAACGCCCCTTACCCTTGGTCGACAATGTTTGTTTCGAATGTTAAACTGATGCTTACAAGTTAAAAATTTACAATCTACGAGCATAGACATCAAAGGAAAGATGTTAAAACTGAATTCTTTCGATGTCTAATAGTAGTATTTCCCTTTAGCAATTTCCTATACTCAGGTACTGTATTTTTAATAGTTTTTTAAACTCTTTCTGAGGTTTCTTTCCTGACATTTGTATAAAATTGATATAATGTATTTTAATGATCAGACAAAAAAAAACCCGATATAGTAGAGGTTTTTATAGCTAATAATATCTTTCTCGGCCTTATACAAATGTAATATGTTACTTGATCGTTATAAGCAAATCCACAGGGAATGACTGCATTGTGCAAATAAAATCTGTCTGAATAAAGTCAGTCGATAATGACATCGATATATGATGTTTGCTAATTGGTTGTATAAATTCCACAAACATTCCATGACTGTTGATATCAATAAAACGGTCTCAGTGACTCAATAAAACGAGACTGATGAAAATTCTGATTCTTTTTTTTTTCTAGAGGAGTCATAATTTCATTTGTTTTCTCTTAACATGTACATATACATGTACAATTGTATATTAAGTAAACCTTCATAAAATTTAGTTTTTCAATGAAATATTTATATACTGAAAAAATAATGTTATGCTTCTCTTATGCCACATAGTGTGTAATAAGTGGTTCCCTATTAGTTAAATGTAAAAGCTGTACTAAGTATATTCGTCCCAAGTCATTTCAGTACCCCCCATCCCCTGTACCCGATTGTGTATTCTTTAAATTATATACCTGTACCCGATTGTGTATTCTTTAAATTATATACAAGTGTGGCTACTTGGTTTAATGGGTAAATGCTTCAAATGTTGTCAACATATAATTTTATTTTAAATCGTTCAATATTTTAAAGATTGACAGGAGCATGCGTTTTGTCGCATTAATTAAAAAGTATCATCATTATTAGGTGTAAGTGATGATAAACAAGCAGAAGCCGAGAAATTCCTAGGAGATTCCTCTAAACTGACCTATGATATCAGCAACTCCGGAAATGACTGGATCTTCAAAATTACCACACCAGGGGGAGAGAGGGATTCCAAATTCAGCCTCGGTTCCGAATTCGACACCAAAACCTTAGATGGAAGGCCAGTAAAGGTATACTCCCTCCACCTCACCCCCGGTAGGAAAAAAATGCTTAAGAGTAAGATTTCTTCTAGAGAATATAGGTTTTGGAGTAAGATATGTTTGATTAAATTTGAGAAAATTTAACCTTCAGTATGTTGCCGTACGAGGGCATCAATGTTTCACAAACACATCTTGTTTTTCTTTCAAAATTTGAAGTCGACTTCTGGGATGTTAGAATTATAAAGAATAGCACTGCCAGATTATTTACTGCTATAATTCATAATTCTGTATATCGAAATTCTTTTCTATTTTGAAGGCTGTCTTTACGATGGATGGAGACACTTTGATTGAAAAGCAGACTGGTTCTGGATTTGAGACGACCAACAAACGGACAGTTTCCGGAAATACCCTGACCATGGTAAGAAACATGCATAGGAAAAAATTATAGGTTGGTTTTACAAAGAGGATCATTGAAAAAACTAATAAAAGTCACTAAATAAGACTAGTAAATTTACAGTCCAGACAATCACCACCTTAAATATAGTTTTATTAGGTACTGATTTGCTGGATCAGATTATTTAATGTAGAATTTATTAGAACGAGTAACTTTCACTGGGCTAGAAGATATCTGTACAAGCTCCGCTCCACGTGACACCTACTACTCACTATCTTAGCTTATAGCTAGTTAACAGAATGATTACTAATCACGACGAATGGTTCGCTATATAGGCACACTAGTTAAATTAACTAGGTATTTCTTTCAGTGATAAAAGGGATCATTTAGCAGTGTTTCGGATGTATGCATTGCAACTTTAAAGCTGTTTTCCTCTATACTGTAGATCATTAAATTATTTTCGCGCTACCTTATTTACGCGAGATAGCTAGTTAAAAATGTTTGCGAGCTGTGGTTTCTGTTTATGTATAACCTTTATAAAATGAATACATGTACCAGAGTATACGCGAGAATAAATTTTTCGCGAGCAGACAGATTCGTGTAATTACGCGAAAATAAAATACTCGCGAATAAAAAAATAAGTTGTTCACAGTATAAAATATATATCATTTAAACTAAGTTTTGTTTTATTATATGCTGAAAAAAATTAGCGGGATTTATCGCATGGACTTTTTAACTTATAATTTATAATATTAATTATTATGAAGAAAAATGTAGCAACAAACCGGATTACTAGTTATTGTTGAGTTCTGATTTATTTAACCCGAGGAATTACAAGAGACAAAGAACATATGGTTTAGAGTCTGACGTTAATTTCCTTTGTAATTTGTTTGACTGGTGATCAACGTGGAGTCTGGTTAGCATTTATTTTCTTCTTCGATCGTTATGCAATTAGAAAAATAAGCGGTCGGATATAAAAAACAGAACAAAGAACTAGAGACTAGCACATTTCTGACATTGATATAATTTTAATGTAGCTCGTGGAGTGAAAATGGTGCTAGAAAGTGAATGACCTGTGCTTTTATGCAAAGACGTGAACATAAAAATTATCCCCACCCTCCGCCCCTAACCACACGCACACAGGGAGTTACGCGCATACGGTAAGCCATACGCATACAGGGATCGAGCTGCGAATGCGTTGGACTCGCGTTCTTCCATTGATTAAAGAAGGATTAAAAATCTGAGCAATTAAATAATTTGACATGTTCATAAGATTACTATTCATTTTAAACTGGTATTCAAACTTCATCATTTGCATGGCGAAGAGGTTTTAAATTATCATACATTTAGTATCTATCTCAAACACCATATATGTTCTGAAAAGATTTTAGTTTTGAAATTTCAGCATGCATTGCATTTCGTTCACTTTCCAACTTATATTTATTCTAGATACTATAGTTAATATATCACTAATAATGTCTGATTCGTGTGTATTTTCATATTTTTAGGTCATGACAGCTGGAAACGGTGTTTCGTGTACTAGAAAATACAAGAAGATATAAACTGTGAATATAATTTATATTTTGTAAATTTATTTAAAATGTACATTCTCAATTTTTTTATGAGAATCATGACTCAATTGATCATAAATTCATTGTAGATTTTTTAAAAATGTATTACCAAAAATGTCTGCATAAAAGGGGGTTTAAACATTCAAAAAAGTGTTAATTTTTTTTTTCATTTATAAATCACTTACTAGTAGTATTGGACATGTACATGTACAATATACATATATATGAGTTGGTGAAAGTTACTGATTCCTACCACATGGGATTGTAATGAATACATGATTTAAGTGAATTTTTACAACAGGCAAAATTAGCCATCATAAGGGTATATCGATTACATTGTGCAGTGAAAAAGAACAAATATTCTCCCATTCCAAACTACATAGTGTGCCAGATTATATTTCCCTCCGTGCAGTATAAAAATACCTCGTTATGGGTCCATCAAGGGAGCTCGTATTACAAATGAATTTTATTGGATTAAGCTATTCAAAAGCAGTGAACGAAAGATAAAAAGAAAAATGCAATAAATTTGGATTAGCTTGATGAAATTGAATGCCATTCTGCGTTCGTTTTTATTTTTTATTTAGTCGGATTTGGACTTCATTTTTTCGTCATCCTATACGAAAAAGCAAAATAAATCGATGTGAACTGTATTTATTGAGTATTTCATAACTGTCACTAATTCCAAATCGTAATCATTAATCGAGTTAATCTCCACTGATTTTCACCTTAGACAAATTGGAGATTTGGATGGCCGCTTTTAATTAATTTGTAGGGAGAAAAATCCAATAGACATATATAAATGTTTTTCCCTTTTTTATTAAATTTACATGTACTTCCCTCATTTTAAAGATCCCTTGACCGTCATGACCCCCCCCCCTTTATACGGAAGCCGGAAGTAAAAATATTTTATATGGCGGCCTCCAGGAAGTTATAGAAAAGCTGAAAAAAAATTCGCTGTGAAAATAATGGCCTTTTATAGGTTAACAGTAGATTGTATTTGAATACAAAGTCATTATATCTACATGTACTATAGAATTTCTATAAATAAAAAAGATTGTTTTCATAGAACATTGTTGATATTCTTGTATCATCAACTTATATGTCAATAAGCTGCCTTGTCTAAGGAATTGTGTACGTAGAAAATGCTTACTTATCAAATAAACAGGGAGAAATAACCCCCCTACATTGTGATAAAGGTTTATTGCTGCATAAATAAGGGAAGTTGATCATATAGATTTATAAGCAAAATTAAGTCATCACGTTTATCATAAAACTTAGTCGTCAGTTTTCCATCAATATTTTTATTTAGTAAATCATCCAATTACGAAACAAATGTTTACGCATCATATTAAAGCCTTTGTCGCTTATCTAGAAAATGTATAATTTATCTGAACCATCAACCGAAGCAAGTCTGGTTTTGTGCATTCTTATAATTGCTAGACATTCATGAAAGTTTGTTCCAGGTTATTAAAATTATATTTTAATAGATGAACTTCTCAAAAAACTTAAATTTGGTCACTCTAAATTTTAAGAAGTATTGGCCAGATCCATCAACGGAAGCAGATGTGGTTTGTGAACTCCCATCATCATAAGAGCTAGACAGTTTCGTCCAGGTTTATAGTTTTCATTTTCATGAACCTATCTGCAGGTGTCATAACAGTATTGCACTTTGGTTCTGCAGGTGTCATAACAGTATTACACTTTGGTTCTGCAGGTGTCATAACAGTATTACACTTTGGTTCTGCAGGTGTCATTACAGTATTACAATTTGGTTCTGCAGGTGTCATAACAATATTACATTTTGGTTCACGTCAAATCATGGCTGACGCAAAATAATCCCGGAATCTTCCCTTCCGATTCGGGCATTTTGATACGAGACTGGAGCTGAATTTTTTTATGAGATGAAAAACAACATGTAAACTTCCTGTATTGACCAGAATTATTAAAATTAAGGGTGTGCTGATTTTTCTATAAACTGTCAAGAGTGGGGAGTGGTTAGGCCCTGGACTAGATTTTCAAGCACCTGCTCGACTTCGACCGAAACAAACTTGCGTGCCTTGCTGGATGGCTATGTATTTTTTGGTACTAAAATCTTTATAAAGAATGGTTTTACAAGATCTGAAAAGGAAACTTCTCAGAAGTTTGTTTTGAATTGGTTACATCTACTCAAACTTGCGCATTTTTGGTAAGAATATATAATAGCAGAAATTAATACTGTTGTGACACCTATAAGATAGTTTTCGATTGACCTAAAGTTACCTCCCGTTGGTCGCCATATTAGAGGTCGACTCGGTGAGTTTTCCTCTTTGTCTTACCAAGTTTAAGAAAATATAGCAGAAATATTTGGTGGAAAATCTTTATTAGATAATTTTTTTTTAATGAAGGAGGCTTCCAAAAATTTATATACTTCAGAAAAATAATGATTCCTAATTCAAAATCGCAAATATAAAAATTTAAAATTTGTTGAATAATGAAGCGATTGACCTAAATTTAGCAAGAGTTACTTCCCGTTGGACTCCATACTGGAGGTCCAAATGCTCATATTGCTTCATTGTTCAACCAATTTTAGATTTTTATATTTGCGATTTTGAATTACCCAAAGTAGGGTCTTAATACAAGAAATACAATTGTGAAATACGAAATCCCTATCACCACCTCTTCAAAAGTTATGACTTAGGATAAATTTTTGAAAGATATGTCAAAGTCTAAAGGTAAAAGTTGTTGGTTTCTTAAGAAAGGTCTTGTCACAAGCATTACATATGTGATGGAGGAAAACCCTAACCCTAACCGTTCAAAAGTTATGGCCAAGGTTCAAGTTTTTAAAAGTAGATCAAACTCCAAGGTCAAGGTCATTCTTGATATCCAATGAAAGGTTCTCTCACAAGGATTAAAAATGTGAAAGCCTTAGCCCTATCCCTTCAAAAGTAATTATGTTCAAGGTATTTCTTCAAACGTAGGTTAAACTCCAAGGTCAAAGTGTCAATTTTCTTGGTACTAGTATTCAATGAAAGGTCTTCTCACAAGGATTACATATGTGAAGTATGAAAGCCCTAGCCTTTTTCATTCAAAAGTTATGGCCAAGATTAAAGTGTTTTTTTTTTTTATAAGTACAGAAATCAAGGTCAAAAAGTCAATGTTGGTATTCAATTAAAGATCTTGCCACAAAGAATATGAAAGTTCTAGTATCTACGAGGGTTGTCCAAAAAGTTCGTGGACAATGACGTTTTTGTGAAAATACATGGTCCTATATAAATATTTTGTATATCAAAATATTTCTTATGATGAAACAAATCAGAATGATTTAATTTTGATTGATGTAACGTAATATTTTTGTAAAGATCGGGGTCTTTATAGGTCGCGGATAGTGCGCACGGACCAAGGTTAAAATGACACAAACTCTGATATAAATTGCACGGATTAAAATGATTATTTTCTAAATAAGACAAGTCAAAAATTAATAAAAATTCTATGTAACACAAATAAAAAGGCTATAACCATTAAATGATATCTAAAGTATCGCTTACTATATAGACAGTACAAATACTAAACAAAAACCCTAACAAACATGTGTCAAAACTCGACAAAAAAGTCGACGTCAGCCGTCCGCACGGGGCAGCCTCCGATCAAAAAATTAGTTTTTATACGGTTTAAACATTGTAAGAGACAAAATATTTGTTAAAACAGTTTAAAATTATTGAAATATATTTTGTGTATCAATTTCAGATTGGTATATATGATTTTTCAACGGTATGTACAAATTCGAAGACACTGCAAAAATTCAAAAAACATGTAATTTACTGAAAATGGAGATTTCTATTCATGATGTTGTTATAAATCTAGCGCGGCGTCAGACTTGGCTTTGTAGTTTATGTATACAAACTGTTTATTTAGATGACGCTTTAAAATTCTTGTGTTTTGAATTATAAAAATTACCGGTAAATGAATTATTATCTATACTTAAAGAAAATTGCTAGCACATGGAAGTGTGTTGCGCCTTAGAAAAGAAATAAAGTGTGTGTCCATGAACATGTGTTAAGTCAAAATCCGAATGTTTGACGTTATAATGAAATTAGCTCAACGTCAGACTGGTCCGTGCGCACGATTTGCTATCTTTAAAGACCACGATTTTTACAAAATTATTAAGTATCCTAAATAAAAATTAAACCAATCTGACTTGGTTTTTCATAAGGAATATTTTGATATACAATAGATGCATATAGAACCATTTATTGTGACAAAAACGTCATTGTCCACGAACTTTTTGGACAACCCTCGTATCGTTCAAAAGTTGTGGCCAATGTTAAAGTTTTTTAAAAGTAGGTCAAAACTCCAAGGTCAGTGGGGTCAAAGTTCTTGATATCCAATGAAAGATCTTCTCACAAGGATAACATTTATGAAGTATGAAAGCCCTAGCCCTTACCATTCAAAGGTTATGGCCAAGGTTAAAGGTTTTTTTCTGTAAGTACGGAAATCTCCATGCTCAAAGTTGTTGGTATCCAATGAAAGGTCTTGTCACAAAGAATTATATATGTGAAATATAAAAATTCTAGTATGTACTGTTCAAAAGTTGTGGCCAAGGTTAAAGCTTTAAAAAAGTAGGTCAAACTCCTAGGTCAAAGTTCTTGGTATCCAATGAAAGGTCTTCTTTCAAGGATAACATATTTGAAGTATGAAAACAATAGCCCTAACCGTTCAAAAGTTATGGCCATGGTTAAAGTTTTTTCACAAGTATAGAAATCTCTAAGGTCAAGATCAAAGTTGTTGGTATCCAATGAAAGGTCTTGCCACAAAGAATACATTATGTGAAATACGAAAGTCCTCGTATTCACCATTTAAAAGTTATGGCCAAAGTAAAAGTTTGGAATTTTTGTTTAAAAGTGGGTCAAACTCCAAGGTCAAAATTGGTGGTACCCAAAGAAAGGTCTTGTTACAAGGAATATACATACTTAATATGAAAGTCATAGCTCCACTTAATCAAAAGTTATGGGCAAGGTTTAAGTTTTTGTGACGGACGGACAGACTGACAAATGAGATTTAATGTCCCATCGCTTTCGCGAAAGCGGGGGACAATAAAGTTCTCACATACTTGGTATATTTGAACCTTAACATACAAGATCAGTTGTCTTGGTACTCCTTACTCAAACTGACAGGGCAATAGTTGAATTTATGGATAAATTGTTCTCATTGCAATACTACACCTTCAGCATCTTGAGAACCGTACAAGAATGTACAGTTCCTAAGTAGGTAAACAAGTCCACCAAATCTAAATGTATAACTTGCTTCAAAAAATATACAGACAGTCCTTGTCATCTCTAACTCAGTGGCATCACACAAAACTTTGAGATATATCCTTAGATTGGATATCAGTAAAACTCGTTTAGTATGAACACGGATATTGCGAATTCACAGATATAGTGAAGTTTTCTTGAATCCCAAACTAGTATGAAAATTTTATGAATTCCTTATGCGGACATAACGAATTACAGATATAGAGAAGAAATTTCACAGGTCCCATTGACTTTGTTATAACCTAGTTTTACTGTATTATAGAGTCAAATATTTTAAAAGTTGTTGGGGCTTAAAATACATATCAATGGCATTTGATATCATTGTTCAAGATACTACCAATACCAAATATTCAAATGTAACTTCCAACGAGATAGTGTTTTCTTGTTTACAAAGAATATCAATAAAACAAAAAAAACTTTAAGTTTTCACATTATAAAAGAATTTTAATTTCATTTAATACTATATACAAGGTTTTGTATTCACATGCTATTTACAAGATGAATTTGTTCACATGAAAATCTATATATAAATCTATGGAAAAACATAAATGTTCACTCTGTACACAGTAATAATATGGAAACAAAAAAATCCCTGAAGAGGCTCACCACCAGCATGGTGATCAAATAGTTAAATCCACACTTTTCAAAAGTTATGTCCCTTGGCCGCCATCTTTGGGGAAAAGCTTTCCCTTTTGGTTGACCTTAGCAAAGGGACATAACTATTGCAAAGTGTGGACTATGAAATGTGATTATGTGAAATTTTAACTTATCTGTACATACATTGAAGTCATCTATTTACATCCATTGCAAGGCAAATTTAAGAATGACATTGTAATAATTTTCGTATCTTAGTGTTTCATCAAACGAAAACATGTTTAATAGGGTGAAATTTTGCATCGGAAAAGTTTTTTTTGTAAAATAAGCACACTATAAAATATATTTCTAAATTTACGTTTTTTTAACCAGTGAAGCTACAACAGTCAACAGTCATCGTTTAGTTAAAATGAAAAAAATAAATATAAATAAACATATGAAAGTAAAAGACAAAGACTTAAAAAATAAACACCAGAGAGCAACAAGAAGCTTGCAGAAAACAAGCAAACAATAATTAATGATAAAAAAACCTAATTTAACAAAAAAGAAAAAAAAATGGTTTTGTATGAAATAAAAAGGACCAAAAGCTTAATTTAAAAGGTTGCATGCAATGAAAATTTTAAATCATATTAAATAATTTAATATAATAATATAAAACACCAGTCATCACATGTTAATATAACAAAAATTTTTTTTTTTAAAAAATCAATAAAAAACAAAAGAATTCTTCTTTTTTTTTTGTTGGTTTGTTTTTGTTCAAATTTGTATTGTGCATCAAAGTTTTGTTCAAAGACTTGCAAGCTTTCAATCAACGTTTGTAAATAAAACAATCGTTTTAGTTTAATATTATTATGAAAAGCTGATCAAAGATCCAGATAAACCTTTTCCTTATCATTATTGCTACACAATGACATGTAAAAAATTTTGAAAGATATTTAGAGCAATAATGGATATGCACTTATTGTTTGATTTTTAAGTAATGGGAATGAAAAAGAAATATAAACTAAAATCCTCCGCTACAATAGACTTGTGCTCATATTTTTTTTTTAGAATTACTCTTCTTAACTGACATAAATCTTAATTAAAAACACAAAATTAAGATAAATCTAAAATCTTCTTCCTTGTCCCTACCCTGACAAAAGCGTATTAATTTTCTAAAAGCAAAGGTATCCAAGGATGCGGTTCAATGGGTATATGGTTGGACTCAAACCTTCAAAAATAGAAAGGAAACAGTATTTTGAAAGACATACAATGAAGTGCATTGAAGTGGTAAAATGAAATGTTCTGAGTCATGTTTGGAACGTCAATTATAACATAATGACACGCCCATATTGTTAGAACGGAGAAATATTCGTCGTAATGTTTTAGGACACCCCATTCTTCGCGACAAGCAACATAAGTGACACTGAAATGGAGCTTTAAAAAAACTATAAGAGAGAGTTAGAGACTCCCCGCTTCTTTAAAACTCAAACCGCAATGAATATGTATATATTTTGAACTTATCATGTCTGTTTAAGTTACTACAACACATGTTTCGGTTGAACACGTGTTTACTCGGTGTTTATTTCTAGACCGTCAATTTGATTGGCTATAATATTTATGGAAAGCCTGTTCTACTGTTAGAAATGGGCGTCTTAAGATGACAATAAACGTTCTAAAGATAGCTCAAAACGTTCCATTCAAACAGAAAATTTTACCACTTCAATGCGCTTCATTGTATCATACTCATCTCTTTCTAGTCAATAATTGGGGTCAAAAGTGACAACAGAAATTCTGATTTGTCCCAATACCCTGCATTTTCAATGAAAAAGAATGTAACACTAAACAGAAAAGACAAGCAAATCAGTAACTATTCATCTACAAGTGTCAAACATACAATAAACAGATAAAATAATGAAATGGAAAATGTATTTTTGATTCCAAGGTATGGTGAAAATTGAGTATTAAAATGAAATCACTTCATAAAATACTTTGGTAATGCATAGACTTTTGTGCTGATATTCTAAAATAGGACAGAATTTAAAAAAAATATGATAGCAATGCACAACCATATGTAGATCAAATACAGTAGCACTATCTTCGGCAAGCCTTTTTCGTCTGTGGTACATTGTCAATGCTATTTCTTTTCCGCTTGACACCTGCGATTGTTGTCGCACTGGCTTTCACTTTGTTTTCTACTTGACCTCGACATCGCAGGGACCGCTGTTTTCCTTTTCTTAGTTTCGAAGCAACACACGAAGCCTTTTTACTTTCAATTGCACCAACAGAGTGTCTCCTTAGAAAATGTCCCCCATAATCTGTACTGTTCCCCTTGATAATGGTGTCAACTTTCAGATCTTTCCGATTTCCGTCCTCTTTGCTTGCACGCTGATTCATGTCACTGTTCGTCCGCACCTTGATCTCACTTTTGCCACAATCCATGAAATTCTGCACATCCTTGAGGCTACAAGCAGATATGGGAGGTTCCACTTTCTTCATGCCTTTCTCGGTTATGTGAACTCGGTTGGTCTGGTAAGGTTTCAAGCTGTCTGTAAGCACTGAGAGATCCTTAAACGAAGAGGCAGTAAAAATCTGGTTTTTCACTGGCTTCTGGTTTTGATCTAAACTTTTCTGGACCTTGTGTGACTGAAGGATCACATTTCCAGAGTGATGTCTTGCCCTTGTAATCGGAACACCCTGTGTGGAAGTGTTAACATCTAGATCGGAATTGCTCCCTTTGAATCTTGCAAACACATTAGAATAGCTGAAATTCAGCTTCTCTTTGGCACAAGTTCCCTGCACAAGGGTTGCCTTGAAGTGGACACTGTTTGCCTGAATACTGTCGTCCAGTTCTGTATTGACTGCTGAATGTAACGATAAACGTTTAGACTTCTCAGTTGAGACAGAAGAGATGACTGTTTTTGTTGCTACACTATGTGGGTTCACTCTACTTGTCAATTTTTTCTTATTCTCCTCTTCTTTGACGCTCTTCACATTCTCAGGTTTTGAAGCAGTGTCATGTTTTCTGAGTGACGTCCTGGTGGAAGATGAGGCTATACTTTTCTCAGGTGCTATCTTCTGGAGATACTCCTCTCTTTTCCTTTTGAGAATGGACAGTTTTCTGGGTCCCAGGGGGTCAATCAGCACTACGATACAGCTGGTGTTGTCAGCCTTCATAAGCTTAGCCCTCCACGAGTGCAAAGCCTTCTGGACTAGTTTTTCTACTGGGTTTATCCAGTAAGATACGGGCACAGACTGGTAAAAATAAGGAAAAAAATCAACACTGCAGAAAGAGGGACAACTCTTACTACTAGTTTTGATGCAAAATAAATATTTTTTTTTACACATACTAGATGAATCTTTAAATGAATTTAATTCATAATAAGAGATCATTCAACTGAGTTGAATATTTTAAACTTTTAAAAGAAAAAAAATGTCTATGTTTCAATGCAACAGAGTAGCCATAATCAAAATAGTAAAGAACAACGTGCTAACCGGATCATGGATAACTTTGTATTCAAAGTGGTTTTCCAAATCAGCCACCATGCTTGCGGCTGCCTCAGCTGTCATCATGTTCCACAATCCGTCAGATCCCAGGATCAGGCATCGATGAATGGCTGGATCCAGTTCATGGACAGCCACATCTGGAACAGGGGAGACAACATATTCGTTGTTCTGATAGTTGAAGCTCCATAAATCACCTGAAGAGTAAAGAATATTTGAGAGACTATGTCATAATTGATAACAGGCTTTGGTATTTTTCATGACTTCATAGCTTCCAATAAATTTGGTGGATTCCTATGTTGGAACTATGTATCATCCATTCCTTTTCTAGGAAGAAACAAACAGTAATTGATGTTTCAAAAAAAATCATGCATTCTCTAACATGAAGAAACTATTTATCAACCATTCATTTCCTGGGTAGAAACAAACAGCAGAATATATAATAAATAAATAAACTTAGGTTAACAGTAGCAGTAATAACATTTTTTACCCAAACTTCTTGCCATGGCTAGGAAGGGTATCTTGTCAATAGGAGTGCTTCTTCGAACTGGACCCTTGTCGCTGATATTAGGGCGGTTCCACACCACTCTCTGGACTCCAGCTTTGGCCACCACTTGACCTCCGACCCTTCTAATTCGCTTGATCTCCTCAGGACTGTCTGGCTTGTGGTCCTAAAATGTTTTAGATGTCGTAGTCATTATTTGACAACCAAACTTTTTCAGTGAGTTTATTTTGTCATTGTAAACGAACATTTTCGATAAGAATAAATCTATGAATGTCTGAAAAAATATTTTTTTTTTAATCAAAAAAATTTTGTCCATATATTGTTTTCATAATGTTACAAGAAATTCATCTTAAAAAATGTCAATTATTTTTGCAGTAGTTATTTTACTTATTCTATATAAATTTGTATATAACTTTTTTCCTCTTCAAAAGTCAAATGTAGCTATGATAATTTATAATATTTTCCCAAAAGTATGTCATATATATATATATTAGATATAAGGGATTTGAAATATCATATTTTTCCTCATCATAACTGTATTCTATCATTGGCGTCGGAAGCAAATTTAAAGGGGGGCTACATGTAAGTGTAAGAGAATTATTTTAGACCTATAAAAAAACTTGACAAGCAAAAAATAAAAAAATACAGAATAAAATATTCATCGTCCAAACACGAAAATTCTATTTCGGGGGTGGGTGGGGGTGGGGTCGAACATGTTTCAGTACCTAATTTTTTATCCAAACACTACCACTTTCCCCTTTTTGACCTATACTGCAACGTGGCCGTGGAAAGTGTGGGGGGGGGGGGCTTCACCTTTGTCACAGTGTTAAATGCCTATGTCTACCTTTGCAGAAATTAAAAATAAAGATTAAAGTGCAAAAATATGTTAAAGTGTAAAATTTACAGATTAAAGTGTAAATTTTACAGATTAAAGTGTAGGAATAATTATAAAATAAAAACTAGATGAGATATCTTTGCGAGCAACGAGTAGGTCTTCCGTTGAATTTCTCGATAAGATGAGATGTGATTTTAACTGAGATTTTCGTGAAAAGAGAATGACATTAAGTTTTCCTTCATTTAATTTAAAGTTTCTGATTTTTATCACGATATTCTGAACATCTTTTGTTCAGTATGGCTGATAAAAATATTCACCCTTTTTGAGACGTAAAGCATAAAAATATAGCATTTTGGCCCCTTGCAACCCCTTTTTACGTAAGATATATAACCATAATTTTATAATATATTGTTGCAAATCCTTAAGATGAATATCTTTGCTTCTGTAAAGTATCACAAAATATTGATCATTAAAGAGGTACAGATGCAAGACTTTAAGCCCCTAATTTAAGGTGTCAGCCCCTTTTTGTGATACCAAATGAAAGGTCTTGTGATTTTGAAGCTTTTTTGTTTTACACCTACTTTCATTGTGGAGATATGCTTCATATAATTATTAAGGGGGGCCAACCACAGAAGTCTTTGATGGGGCCGTTTACAAAAATTAGAAGTATGAATATTGTTTAGATCATTATTCTGACCATCTTTTGATCAATACTGCTTTTCAAAATATTCAACCTTTTTGAGGTAGAAAGTGTCAAAGATTTGACATTCTGGCCCCTTGTGACCCCTAATGACGTAACATATGATCCAGATTTTATCAAATATTGTTGCAATTCGTTAAGATGAATACTTTTGCCCCAGAAATGTTTGACAAAATATTGATCATTAGAGAGTTATAGATAAAAGACTTTTGGTTCCTCTGAGCTCCTAACTTGAGGATTCAGCCCCTTTTTTTATACCAAATGAAAGGTCTTGTGATTTTGAAGATTTTTTGTTCAACACTTATTAAGAGATTTCTGTTCGTTGTTGAGTTATGTTGAATGGAAATATTTAGGGGCCACCCCTACAAGTCCTTAATAGGGCCGTTTTACAAAAATTCAAGGTATGCAAGGTATGCATATTGTTTAGAACATTATTCTGACCATATTTTGTTCAATATTGCTTATCAAAATAATCACCCTTTTTGAGATATAAAGTGTCAAAGATTTGACATTCTGGGCCCTTGTGACCCCTAATTACGTAACGTATGATCCAAATTTTATCATATATTGTTGAAAATCGTTCAGATGAATACCTTTGCTTCTGTAATGTATCACAAAATATTGATCATTAAAGAGTTAAAGAGAAAAGACTCTTGGCCCCTCTGAGCCCCTAATTTGAGGAGTCAGCCCATTTTTCTTGATATCAAATGAAAGGTCTTGTGGTTTCAAAAACGTTTTGTTCAACACCTATTCAGAGATTTCTTTTCGTTGTGGAGAAATGCTGAATGGAAATATTTAGGGGCCACTCCTACAAGTCCTAAATGGGGCCGTATTTCAAAAAATCAAAGTATGCATATTGTTGAGAACATTATTCTGACCAACTTTTGTTCAATATTGCTTATCAAAATATTCTCTCTTTTCAAGTTATGAAGTGTCAAAGATTTGACATTCTGGCCCCTTGTTACACCTAATGACGTAACATATGATCAAAATTTAATCATATATTGTTGCAAATCATTAAGATAAATACTTTTGCTTCAGTAATGTATAACAAAATACTGATCATTAGAGAGTTATAGATAAAAGACTTTTGGCCCTTCCGAGCCCCTAATTTGAGGGGTCAGCCCCTTTTCCTGAAACCAAATGAAAGGTCTTGTGATTTTGAAGATTTTTTGTTCAACACTTATTAAGATATTTCTTTTCGTTCTGGAGATATGCTGAATGGAAATATTTAGGGACCATCGCTCAAGGTCCTTAATGGGGCCGTTTTACAAAAATTCAAAGTACGCATATTGTTGAAAACATTTTCCTGACCAACTTTTGTTCAATATTGCTTCTCAAAATATTCCCCCTTTTTGAGATATAAAGCATCAAAGATTTGACATTCCGGTCCCTTGTGACCCCTTATTACGCAAGATATGCTTAAAAGTTTACAATATATTGTTGCAAATGGTCTAAAATTAAAAAATATCGAACAATCGAGCAGAAAAAGTAATAAAATTTTTTGGACACAAAGGGAATCGAACCCGGGTCGCCCGCGTGACAATCCAACGCGCTAACCATTTAGCCATTGGGATCGCCGCTTCGAGTTTTTAAATGCAAATATCTCGAGATTGACTTTTCCGATTTTCAAACAAAATACATTATTTGGCTTCTGCAAAAGAGTCTTCATTCAAATCTAAAACAAAAATATTAAAAAACAAAAATTGAAAAATTGCGTTTTTTAAATTCGCTTCCGGTAGCGACCGGAAGTATTGACGACGCACGAAAATGTGATTGTGCAACGCTATAAGTCAAGAACTATCATCTTCAATAAGTCTCCACTTCACTTCTTAAACAGTTTTCGCTACTTAGTCAAGACAAAATTGCATTTTAAAATCAGAAAATTGTCCAAAAGATCGATTGATTAGCTATTACATTTGAAAATTTCATGTAAATCGGCCGAGCCGTTTCTGAGAAATCGCGTGCACAAAATCGGTTGGAAGAATGATATTAATAATAGGGAAAAAGAACCGAACGAAAACAATAAGGTCTTCCGTTGGAAACGGAAGACCTTAATAAAGTGTCCAAGTGCATTAATACACTTCCGTAAATTATTACAATCACTTAGTGATAATGTCTTATTAGATCAAACATTTTTTTAAAATAAATTTTGTATTATCTAAATAGAAGAAGTATGAGAAAAATTCTTCCCAATCTAATCTATACATTGTATTATTTTTTCAGCAGAAGAGTTGACGTCATCGTTTCCGAAGTACAGCTCAGAAAAAGAGAGTTTCGTTTTAACTTTCACATCAAATATGCCGAATTACTCATAAATGAATGAATTTTGGAATAAACTGGAACCCTGAGATAAGAAACGCACTGTAGAATGCTAAATTCATTATATAAACAAGAGGCCCAAGGGCCTGAATCGCTCTTCTGATAAATTGTACAACCTATCACTTGTATTTGAAGCCTCTAACCCTTAGTATCCTAAAACCCAAGTTGCATCAACTGATAAAAAGTTTGATGATTCTTAGCCAAATAGGACTGAAGATATTTTAATAAAGCTATAAAAAAAACATGAGTAGGTCACAGTGACCTACTTTAAGATTGAAGTTTTCTGAGGACTCAAGATGCATTAATAGACAAACTAAGATTGAAGATTCTAAGCCAATATGTATTTGAGATATTCAAAAGTATGTCACCTTGACCTACTTTTTGGTCTACATTCTCCGAAAACCCATGATGCGTCAACTGACAAAGTTTGATGATTCTAATCCGATAAGTACTGGAGATACTTAAATATAGCCATAAAATGTCAGAAGTAGGTCATTGTGACCTATATTTTGGTTGACATTTATCAGAGGCCTAAGATGCATCTGCTGACCAAGTTTGATAAATTCTAAGCCAATAAATACCTGAGATATTCAAAAGTAGGTCACTGTGACCTACTTTTTGGTCAACATTCTCTGAAAACCCAAGAGGCATAAACTGACAAAGTTTAATGATTCTAAAGCGATAAGTACCAGAGATACATAAATATAGCCATAAAATGTCAGAAGTAGGTCATTGTGACCTATGTTTTGGTTGACATTCTCCGAAAACCCAAGATGCATCAACTGACAAAGTTTGATGATTTTAGTCCGATAAGTATTGGAGATACATAAATATAGCCATAAAATATTGAAAGTAGGTCACCGTGACCTACTTTTTGGTCGACATTCTCCGAAAACCCAAGATGCATCAACTGACAAAGTTTGATGATTCTAGTCCGATAAGTATTGGAGATACATAAATATAGCCATAAAATATTGAAAGTAGGTCACCGTGACCTA
>PRKT01000261.1:100544-140741 GCA_003671525.1 Saccostrea glomerata | reverse complement strand
ATATATATATATATATATATATATATATATATATATATATATATATATATATATATATATATATATATATATATATATATATATATATTGAGACTTTGGTGGTGTGATTGTACATTGTATAATTTCCCTTTCGAGAATTTTTCACTGAAATGGAGAAGCCACCTCTTGCCGGTGGAGAGCTGCAAATTTGTCCTATATACGAGGCACTTATAGCCATAGAGCAGTGAGGGATCTTTTTTCGTGCCAGCACTTACTGCAACACGGGACCTCGGATAATACGGTCTAGATCTCATCCGAAGGACCGAACGCCACATCCTATAGTGGGATTCGAACCCACGACGTATTGGTCGACTCCTTACTACTGTACTTCGTGGCTCTATATAGAGCAGACGCCGTAACCACAGTGCCACGCTGGCGACTGCATCCAAGGGGGGGAGAGAGAGAGAGAGAGAGAGAGAGAGAGAGAGAGAGAGAGAGAGAGAGAGAGAGAGAGAGAGAGAGAGAGAGAGAGAGAGAGAGAGAGAGAGAGAGAGAGAGAGAGTCATTATCCATATGTACTCGTGAAGATTATCTATGTTTAACTAAATGGTAAAAATTATTTAATTATAAAACACTATTAAAATTATATTATTTAGATATTTATTCATATAGAACCAGGGACCTATATACTAGTATATAGGTCCCTAATAGAAAGGATAACTTTTCTTCAAAAACTGAAAACGTTAGTATATATAAACATTGTTTTACGATTTAAAAAACTTTTCGGGGTAGGGGTTGCTAGGAATGGGGGCGAATTGCTATATATAGCGAGATTTCCCACGGAAGACTATATTGAAACTTTCCCGGGGGGAGTCCCACTGTACATATAGTCTTCCGAAGGAAGCATCACGATGTAGTCAGTCTTCCAGGGGAAATCTTACCACCTAGCGAGACTTCCGAGGGAATGGCATGTATCGGGTACATACCTGAACTTATAACAAACATCAGTCTTTTAAAAATTAATAAAGTATTAAGACAGAAAATTGAAAAAACTCGAATAACCCCGGCCCGGTTTGCTTACCTAATTTTACCAACACTCTTAGCGAACACCCCTGCCACCTGGCGTTATAATGCGGCATTAAATTCGGACAACTTGTATTCGTCCTCATTGAATATGCTTCATTGTTTGCGTGATTGAGTTTACGTTCGTAATAGTTATAATCATTTAAGAAACTGTATCAATTTAAAAGAAAGTAAAATGAATTTACAAGAATAAAGCAACATAGAAGTAAGGTCAAAATGAAGAAGGGTAAAAGTCAAAGTGAAATGTAATAAAGACGAATATGAAAACAATAAAGTGACATATAATTACAATAATAACAAAGCATATAGAAGTAGGCAGAATAAGAATAAAAGCAAGATACATAGACTTTTGGCGGTAATTCCCTTCCATAATACACAACCATTCCCCACCATAAATAAAAGTCTATGACAGCTGCTTTTTCAGTAAAAATGGAACTCATAAATTTACTAATCTTGTCATTGATTATTTGCAAAATTATTTTATTTAAAAACCATCTGACTGTACACACAAGTACTCTGGAGTTGACATAAAAAAGATGCTTGAATTTTTGATTGATAATATTAATTTGGTTTTTGGAGATAAGGCCTTTCAACAATCTATTGGAATTCCCATGGGTACCAATTGCATCCCGTTATTAGCAGACCTAGTTTTGTATCAATATGAAGCAGAATATGTCTAAAATCTTATTGGTGAAAAGAAAATATTTTACTTATAATAAAATACATTAATGGCAATCTAAAAACCGAGCTATTTGATAAACGTGATGAATTTAACTTTTCTATCGTCAACTTCCCTTACTTATACAGCAATATACCTTCACCTGCAAACGGAGTTTTTATCTCTCAGTTGATTTAATATACAAGCTAGAGCATGCTCTACGTATGCACAATTTCTAAAACGAGGTAAATTATTGACAAACAAGTTGATAAAACAAGAATATCAGTTTAAAGTCATCATAATGTTGTTCATGTACTAATATACATGTATATGTATCGAAGAGTAAGTTTCTGCCAGCATTATGTTTAAAAAATTAAAAAAATTCACGTTTAGAATTTAATATGTTACATAAGTGATGATCTAGGTAGTATATAATATAGACAGTTATTAAGGTATTTTTGATGATTATATGCGCCTCGTGTATACAAGCATTTTTGTTCCGTTCCCGAAAAAATTAATGGTCCTTTGCCGATGGAGGAAAGTAAATTTCTTGCACATTTTTAAATATACTAACTTTTTACAAAATTGCTAATGAAAAGTAGTTTGTAGACACTAAACTGAGTTATAAGCATTGACTTAAAAAAAATGAATTATAGTTTCCAGCTTTATATAAAGTGCAAATCCCTTTAATGGTTAGACTTTGATGAACAAAATTATTATTTCGTAAACCTATATTATCGCCTAATAACGATCATTTTCGAAATTATTTAATAATAAAGCAATATTTATGTTTTATGAAAATGAATGTGTTTCATTAAGAAGAAATTAGGATAGGTAATAATATCTTTAAAGTTCAGTAGTCTTAGTAATTATATATCAAGTGTGAAAAATTGAAAAGTCTGTTGCATATACATGTATAGTGCACATGTTTAGTCAAATAAGAAGCTTAAAATTAGAAGAAAAAAAAATGAATTTAAATTGTTTGAATTTACTAACTTTTCTTCTATTAAAGCGGCACAGTGAGTCAAAATCATATCTTAATTTTAAGATATCTGTAGCATACAGAGAAAGACTTATGAAAATTATGAGTATATAGCGAAGATATGACATTTACTGCAAGAATTGACTGCACAATTCCTATTTCGCATGTACTTTTCTCTTCAAGCAATATTGTCCCTATCGACAGGATTTGTGAGTAAGGCCATTCCAAGTTTTTTTTTTATGTTTAGCGTCCGCGTGCGCCTTGGTTTTTGACACCCCATGTAAGAAAAAAAACAGAATCAGGTGTCTAAAAATTAATTATTCAGATCAAAATTTGTAATTTCCAGCAATATCTCTAAATATTTGCATAATATTTAATCATTGGAAAAGTTTCAGTATTAAATACCTTGACCGGTTAATAGTGATTGATCAAATTGAGATGAGAGACATTATGTGCCCTTTTATTATTTTTTTTTTATACTTTTGAAAAATAAAATACATTTAAAGATCTAAAATATGCATGTATAAGGTTCAAAACGTTATAACAACGTTATGACTTTTTAACGTTATTTTGACGTAACGTCAATGTGTACCAACACCGTGCGCAACGTCAATATAAGTGCCAGAAAAACAAAGGTTGTATCTACCGTTTCGTTGCTTCGTATATGTCAAGGTCACGCAGCTCTTATTTTTAGCTCAAACTTGTAAACAACATTCAACTGGAGCATGCAAAGGTGAGAAATATGTTCTACCAACTTTTTTAAAACATTAAATCAAATTTTTTGGTCTTCTTACATTCATTCGTGGATACCTGAGACCATGGTAACTATGGAAACTTATTCAACACTTTTCTGCGCACGCGTACAATAGGGAGGAAGAAGTACCAGGGTATTTTGCAATATTTTCGTTCTGGGGCAGACAGAAATTATTTTTACTTTTATTTTTCCCCATAAAAATATAATTTTTAGGTTCTAAAACCTGTAATTTTCTGAAATTTTAGGAATTGAACAAAATTTACAGAGGTCAGGCGAAAATTCTACATTTGTCAATTTTCCCCTTTGTGCGTCACTGTGCCGCTTTAATATGTTCCGCTTAAGAATTCGTTGCATGGGGTATGATTTACAAAAAATTATTGAACTCTCTCTCTCTCTCTCTCCTCTTTGATAAAATGTTGAAAATGTCATTTTGCAATCTTGTATGTAAAGAATAAATTACATGTACTGCTATCTTCAGTTGAAAATAATCCTCAAGGGGATTTGTCTGGGTTTTCACTAAATCAAATATTCGAAGCATATTTGTTTATAAAGAAATGTAAGAGATTAAAAAGAACAGAAATTGTGTTCCTCCTCATATTGTTCTATCTCAATGATAAACCGAGATTGAAATCTAACAGGGACTAAATTTTTGGCGAAACTGCGACAAATGAAAAATATCTCTATTTCTTTTTCATAAGGCCAGCTTTAAAATAATATTAGCTTGCCCTCTCCTGACTCAGAATAAAACAAAATTTGGTCGGTAGGTAAAGGTGAGAAAATTATTTTTCTCCAGAATATTTCAATTTCATATTTTAAAAATTTATTCTCCATAAGAATTAGAAAATTTATTAACTTACTTTTAAGAGATTAAAAAAAGCTCTAAGTCGGGTCATTTTTAGCCAGTGGGTCGAGAAAGCGCGACAAAATAATTCTTGGAAGATGGTTTTATATCAAATAAATAAAATAAGTTAAATTCTTTTAAACAGTAAAAGACTTTAGGAATTTTTCTGAAGTGACTGAAATAAATAATGTAACTATGGACTTAAATGTGAAATAATATATATAAACTAGATGAGATCTCGTTGCGAGGTCTTTTGAATTAGATAATATTATCAAAGAGCTATAGATGCAAGCCTCTTGGCCCCTCTGGGCCCCTTATTTAAGGGGTCATTCCCTTTTTTTCATTTCAAATAAAGCTCGTAAATTTAAAGATTTTTGTTGAATAAATATTCAGAAATTTCTTTTTTTGTTTTTGAACTATGCATAATAGAAATATATAGGGACCAGCCCTACAAGTCCTTAATGAGGCCGTTTTGCAGAAATTATGGTGTTTTGAATACGATTCTGAACGTCTTACATTCAATACAGCTTATCAAAATATTTCTCCCTATTGAGATAGAAAGAAGCAAAGATTTAGCATCTTGACCCCTTATTACGTAACGCATGGTCATACCTTCTTAATATCTTGTTGCAGATTGTTACGATAAACATTTTTGCTTCAGAAATGTATAACAAAATCTTGATAGTTAAAAAGTTATAGAATAAAACGTTTTGGCCCCTTATTTGAGGGGTTAGCCCATTTTGCATCATATCAAATAATAAGGCTCATGATTTTAAAGATTTTTTGTTCAACAACTATTCACAAACTTCTTTTCGTTTTTGAGCTATGCAGAACAGAAATATATAGGGGCCAGCCCTTCAAGTCCTTAATGGGGCCGTTTTGCGGACATTGAATGGTTGTATAATGTTAAGAAGACGACTCTGAACATCTTTTATTCAATAATGCTTATCAAAATATGTCCCTCTTTGGAGATATAAAGAATCCATGATTGAGTATTTCGGTCCTAAATGGCCCCAAATTACGCAACATATGATCAAACTTTTACCATGCATTGATGCACATTGTTATGATAAACACTTTTACTTCAGTTATTTATAATAAATAGGATATGGAGATAACGAACAGTATTCAATCTCAAAGTCCATAAAACAATACAAAATTAAAGCAGAGCAAACACGGCCCCCCGAAACATCAGAGGTGGGATCAGGTGCCATGGAGGAGTGAGCATCCCCTGCCGACCGGTCACACCCGCCGTGTGCTCCTTGTCATGATCAGGAAATAACGGAAAAAATCCGTCTGACGACATAAATAATGGACTAAGAATTGGTATGAAAAACGTCAGTCAGCATTTGACTCAATGATAAATTGTAATTGCTGACAAGGTCATTGTATCGACCATAGAACTTACGAAATGATGTCTTTAAACGAGACTGCTAATATTCTTGTTTCATTAACTTGCTTGTCAATAATTTACCTCGTTTTAGAAATTGTTCATACGTAGAGCATGCTCTTGCGTATCGAACAAAAATTGATAAAGAGTTATAGACGAAAATCTTTTGGACCCTTTTTGCCCTTCATTTGAGGGGTCAGACCCCACTTCTTCATATCAAATGATAGAAAATTTAATTCTGAACAACTTTCATTATATATCTTTTAACAAATTATTTACAGGTATAAAGATATCAGAGAAAACGTCTTAAATTTTGCAAGATATTAACTAGCCTATTTTTTGAGCTCAGGCGAGCTTCAACGCCTTTTTGCCTTCCTCTACCTTCACTGAAAATCTCAAGTCAATATCTTCATTCGTTTTGGAGTGATTGCCTGGACAAGCTGACCCTCTGAAAAACAGTAAATCGTCCATATCTCATGACCGGAAGTGACGTCGTACATATAAAAAATTTAATAAGTTTTTGACCAAAATCTATCAGAACTGAAAGTTTCGTGAAAATCGATCGAGCCGTTTCTGAAAACTCGCGTGCACAAAATCGGTAAGAAAAAAATAATAATAGGGAAAAAGAAACCGAACGAAAACAATAAACCCAACGAAAGACCTTAAAAATATTTTTCCTAACAAATTTTCCCAACTTTATTGCTTTGAAAGTTCCCACAAAGAAACAGGTTTGATTTAAAAAATAGCAAAAGTGTAAAGTGTTTTTATGACCCCGTCATCAAAGATTCGGGGGTATGTAGTTTTTGTCATGTTCGTCCGTCTGTCTGTTGTCCGCAAAAACTATAACCTTGCCGATAATTTTTTATTTAGTAGAGCTATGAATTTCACATGTGTATTCCCTGTGACAAGCCCTTTCTTTGGGTACCACCAAATTTACCCTTTTGACCTTGGGGTTTGACCCACTTTTACTAAAAAAATTCTAAACTTTTACTTTGGGCATAACTTTCGAATGGTAGATACTAGGACTTTCAAACTTCACATGTATGTTCTTTATGACAAGGCCATTCACTGGATACCAACAACGTTGACGCTTTAACCTTGACCATGGAAATATAAATACTTACTTTTAAAAATTTTAACCTCGGCCATAACTTTTGAACGGCAAGGGCCAGGGCTTTTATACTTCACAAATGTAGTCCTTGTGAGAAGACCTTCATTAGTTACCAAGAACTTTGATCTTGGAGTTTGACCTACTTTTTAAAAAGAGGGTTTTCATACTTCATATATTTAAGCCCTATGACAAGACCTTTCATTGAATACCAACAACTTTGACCTTGGAGATTGACCTACTTTTTTCTATAATTTTAACCCTGGCCACAACTTTTAAACGGTTAGGGTTAGGGCTTTCTTACTTCACATATGTAATTCTTGTGTTCAAAATTTGTTCAAATCATGACCCTCCGGGGTAGGGCGGGGCCAAAATGGCCGACCAAAGTTTTACATAGAAATATATAGGAAAATACCTTTAAAATCTTCTTCTCAAGAATCGCAGAGCCATAATTGAACATATTCATATAGAAGCATCCCCAGGTATTGTAGATTCAAGTTTGTTCAAATCAAGACCCCCGGGGTAGGGCGAGGCCACAATGGCCGACCAAAGTTTTACATAGAAATATATAGGAAAACTTTTTAAAAATCTTCTTCTCAAGAATTGCAGAGCCATAATTGATCACATTCATATGGAAGCACCCTCAGGTTGTATAGATTCAAGTTTGTTCAAATCATGACCCCTGGGGGTAGGGCGAAGCCACTATGGCCGACCAAAGTTTTACATAGAAATATATAAGAAAATTCTTTAAAAATCTTCTTCTCAAGAATAGCAAAACAATAATTGATCATATTTCTATGGAAGCATCCTCAGGTAGTGTAGATTCAAGTTTGTTCAAATCATGACCCCTGTGGGTAGGGCGAGGCCACAATGGCCGACCAAAGTTTTACATAGAAATATACATGTAGTGGAAAAATCTTTAAAAATCTTCTTATCAAGAATAACAAAGCCATAATAGATCATATTTATATGGTAGCATCCTTAGGTAGTGTAGATTCAAGTTTGTTCAAACCATGACACCCGGGGGTAGGGCGGGGCCAAAATGGCCGACCAAAGTTTACCATAGACATATATAGGAAAATTCTATAAAAACCTTCTTCTCAAGAATCGCAGAGCCATAATTGAACATATTCATATAGAAGCATCCTCAGGTAGTGTAGATTCAAGTTTGTTCAAATCATGACCCCCGGGGTAGGGCGAGGCCACAATGGCCGACCAAAGTTTTACATAGAAATATATAGGAAAACTTTTTAAAAATCTTCTTCTCAAGAATTGCAGAGCCATAATTGATCACATTCATATGGAAGCACCCTCAGGTTGTATAGATTCAAGTTTGTTCAAATCATGACCCCGGGGGTAGGGCATGTCCACTATGGCCGACCAAAGTTTTACATAGAAATATATGGGAAAATTCTTTAAAAATCTTCTTCTCAAGAATAGCAAAACAATAATTGATCATATTTCTATGGAAGCATCCTCAGGTAGTGTAGATTCAAGTTTGTTCAAATCATGACCCCTGGGGGTAGGGCGAGGCCACAATGGCCGACCAAAGTTTTACATAGAAATATACATGTAGTGGAAAAATCTTTAAAAATCTTCTTATCAAGAATAACAAAGCCATAATAGATCATATTTATATGGTAGCATCCTTAGGTAGTGTAGATTCAACTTTGTTCAAACCATGACCCCCGGGGGAAGGGCGGGGTCAAAATGGCCGACCAAAGTTTACCATAGACATATATAGGAAAATTCTTTAAAAATCTTCTCAAGAATAACAAAGCCATAATTGATCATATTTATAGGGAAGTATCCTCAGGTAGTGTAGATTCAAGTTTGTTCAAATCATGACCACCTGGGGAAGGGCGAGGCCACAATGGCCGACCAAAGTTTTACATAGACATATAGAGGAAAATTCTTTAAAAATCATCCTATCAAGAATAGCACAGCCATGATTGGTCATCGGACTACATTTGGATATAAACTATTCAATAATAAACCAATTTCTACTTTTTCCCAGCCAACAGTGCTCAGGTGAGCGATGTGGCCCATGGGCCCCTTGTCTCGCTTCATATTTACCATGTTGACCTTCGGAAGTGCAGCACGAGAAGTTTCAAGCAAACCTTTTAGCTGGGCTTATTGCTCAAAGAGCAATTGCAGGCTTATGTGATCCTGTTCAAGGCAGGATGTTGACCCCATAAACGCCATTTTAAAGTTACGTGCAAAAATATAGTTCTTACTCTCAACCGCTTTTGAGATAATACAAACGCTAAATGAAGCAACAAAAATCAAACGAATTTTTATCTATATAAAATAAACGTTAGTAGTAATGACTTTGAAAACTTCATAAGTCAAAGAACATAGTTCATTAGCGTAACGATTTTTTATAATCAGTGTTACCGTAGTTCTCTACACATACGAGGTAAAGCAGGAGAGGGAACCAGACTGGCCTTACCAGATTAATTCTGATTCTGACAAAATCGGACCGTTGTATTAGGATTGAAAAACTCACTGTCAGTGTCTTATCATTTATATTGATAGATTTAAAATAATTTTTCATCAGAATATAAATGTGATTCATGTAAGAAATCCATTCTACTCTGTAAATAAGCCCGGCTTTCTGTACTTCTGAGTACTTTGATTTCTTTTGAGTTGTGAAATTTGAATTATTGTACAGCAAAATGAAGTTAAGGGAGCGGTATCCAATTCAAGTTTTACATATTTAAGGTAAAGGAAGACTACGCTTTCTACGGAACTGATGAGGCCAATCTAGAAAAAAAACTCTCAGTTTAGCCAGGTATAAATAGTTATATTTAAATTGCTTTTTAAAAGATCAGGTACATGTATTCTCTACAAGAATGGACATTTTCTGCAAAATATCAGTGGCTTTATCAAAGTCGACTTTTGAAAGGAAGTTTGATGCAAATAATTTTTTTTTCGGTAAATCTAAGATTTTAAGTACTAAGCGTTTTGGATGTGGATGTTAAGAAAATCTTCCAGAAGATATTTTTTATGGTAATTCTTATTTAAGAGAAATAAATTAGTTAAATGATAAATTACTGTATTGCCTGAGGGGATATTTGGCCCTCAAAGAGACAGGATTCTTTCTCTCCTTCTCTCTCTCTCCCTCAACAGATTGCTTAATTTTGAGAGAAAAAAATCCATTCAAGAAAACCAATAAGTAAAATTTATTTCATCCAATTATAAAAACATTTCATCTCTACTGTGTTCAAAGCTCTAAATCCCGAACAGACAAAACAAATGTTGTAATTTGTTGAAACAATAATTTACGAATTGTATGTAATTCGTTAAAGGTTCCGTTGACAAAATTTCTTATGTAACTTCTCATTGTAAAGAAAAGAGCGTTGATATAAACTTAAGGAATTTAACCCTAAAACTTTTTGTACTCTAAACGAAACATAAGACTGCACTTAAATCGACCTGTCGTGAAAACAAATTAAATTTTGCCTAAAATAGGTACATTTAATGACCCCAGCACCTAAAGTACATAAAAAAGCAAATTAAGATACATGCACATTGTCTGCCCAGTAAGTTACAGCGCAAATAATAGAACATTTTTCTAGTAGTGGGAATTTATAATTTAAATGCAGTCAATGTGAAAAACTCTAGGTACTTTAGTTTTTGATTTGGAGTTAAAATATATGATGCATATATTTATACGATGTTTAAATAATCTGTAGCTATGGGAAAATACATATCAAGGTGGAAACTAGAGTACAATTAACATTATAAAAAGAATGTAAATCGAGGTGAACATACAATGGTCTAGATGATTAAACAGTTTCTTTTTCTTCTTCCCCAATTTTTGTATTGAATCAATAGACTTAGAAGCATTATTATTGTTAGTTACAAATATTTATCTTCAAATTCCATAATTTAATATTAGTTTTACAATTGTTAATACCTGAAAGGACGTTTCATTGTTTATTGCTATTTTACATAACATTTCTTCGAGCAAAATGTTTTTGGACATTGAGAAAATTATTTTTAGTGAAGGTGTACATATTGAACTTGTCTATTTAATTTTCAAAACATGGTACGTGGCATTTGAAGCCAGGAAAAAACATACCGATTACTATATACCCTCCTGCTTTTCAAGCGGGGGTATAATGATCGGACACAACACAGTATCAGTGAACAGAAATCAGTTAATTTTCTTCCATGGAGAAAATGCATGTGAATAATATGTTCAGTTAGTTTATCTTGGCATTTTAAAATGTTGGCTATACTTGAACTGACTACAATTTGAGTAATATAGATAGTAAATTTCTATATATTGGCATTTACATCTAAGGACAGATCACTCTAACTGCAGGAAAAAAAACTTAGAATCAGAACTCTTTAGTGTGCAGTGTAGAAAGGTTTCTTAATTTCAAAATCCATATCTGAGAACAGATAACTTTAACTGCAGAAAACAATCCATAGAATCAGAACTCTTTCGTGAACAGTGTAGAGTGAATTCTTAATATCAAAATCCAGATTTAACAAAAAAGATAACCATTACCCAGTAGAAAATATCCAGGGAGATTGTTCACTGGGGAATGTTTTAGAAATATTGATAGCCCTATAGTAAAAGCCTCCGATGGGGACCATTGCTATATTTCAATAAAATTATCTTAAACTTAATCATATGTAATTTAAACTAAGTTAACATGAAGACTAGCTAACATAACTTTTCATTTCTTAAAATGAATCAATCACAAAAGTTGATTGTATCAAAAATACTTGGTCAAACTGTACACAAAATATATTTATAGAAAGATGTCCTTATCACATCACTTCGATATTCCAGATTATTTAGACAAGTTAGGATACATGTGTTTTGAACTGCACTGTATTTCTGGGTGTTACGAACTTCCTTCACGATATGCATAAAATGACAGCCTTCATCCTGATCTGAAAAAGAAAGGACAATTAATAAGGATGCAAATCATTCAAGTAAAGGGCTAAGGGAAAAATATGAATATATATTATATTATAGAATTTAAAAACTTTCACTTCTTTAAAATATTTCGACCGTGCTACCGGCCTTAATCATTATTTTAAAAAAAAATATGCAAAATTACATACATTTTTCTTTCACACATTCTCTTCTAAGAATATCCATTATAAGATTTTCCAATGGACAGTCAGGTTTTATTACCTAAAGTTGTGAAGAAAAAGGGTAAATATTACATGTATGTTTCCATCAGAAGAAAAAAAGTAAGCAAAGTAAATACCAAATTGAGAGAAGTCACCACGTATACGAAACGTTTCTCCTTTGTAAATATCCATCCTTCTTCTTCCAAGATACCGAGCACTTTCTGTAACTCAGTTTCTCTTTCTATAGATAAATTGTTCTAAAAGATAGGAACAGAATCACTTCAAGGCAATTTCCTACGTACAGTGTACTCACTTTTTTTTTTACCTGATAATTAGAAAAAGATTAGCTGTCAGTACAAGCATGAATACATTTCTTTATAAATTTTTTTGCAAGTTCTGTTGGCCTGGGGATTTTGAAATCATTTTTGATGGAAAAAACATTAAAAAGTCACGAAAAATGAGACTTCCAGATAAAATCCAACCAAACAGTTAAAGAGGGCATTTTCCAATCGAAAATATTTTTTAATATAAATAGTATATAAAATATTTTTACGCCAGTGAAAGATACATGTGTCATAGCTGAAGAACTGTAGCTCTCCGAAAAATATATTGATAGACCGGAGATCTGTCAAATTATTTTTTTTTGAGAGCTACAGATCTGCAGCTACATGTGACAATATCTCTGTTAATGGCCAAAATATTAAATTTTGTCCCTTTGTAATTAATCTGATTCCGAATCAGGTGCAGCATTTTAAGTTGCACAATAGGGAGTTTCTCAAATAGCATTGATTTCCCTTATCAATCCTTTCTTGTGATCATAAATAGCCTTTCCTGTAAAGAGGATTACAAAAAAAAAATGAAAAGTCACGTGGTACATCAGACAGTAAAGCACTGCAGACGTTCATTTTCATTCAACAAGACTTGTATACGTCAGAGCACCAAGATAAAACTGCCTCTTTAATTGTGAGTATATACTTTATTCATTTATAACAATCTACATATAAGAAATTGAGAAAATATACATATCCATTTTATTGTAATATGGTTTTTCGATACATGCTTGAAACGTTTTGATTTACGTTCATCTTTCGTTTCAAATATCGCGAATTTAGGGGAAAATCAGCAGACAACATCCCCATGACGCTAAGGACAGACAGAATCGTGGTGACCGGTGGGGCGGGGTTTCTGGGACAGCATATAGTCAAAACTTTACAGGAAAGGGCCGACTATGTCAAAGAAATCCGTGTACTTGATCTGAAGCCTTTCATCAAACAACTAGGTACGCCGGTACCCCATCGGAGATGTCAACACAGATTTGAAGTAGTTACTACAAAAATATGTCTCTTTTTGTAAAATTTTGTGAGAGGAAAGTTTCGTATTCTTAAAATTTGTTGCAAAGATGCGGGTTGTGTTTCTTTCTTTCTTTTTAACACGATTTTTTAAGTTGAAGAGCCCTTTGTTACAACGCACTTTGATAAATTACGCATTTTGAAAATTTTTTTCAAAGTGCGTTAATTTTGAGTCAAAATCAACGCACTTTGAAAAATAAAGCACTTTGAAATAATGTGTATGGCTTGGTCAATATTCTTGCAAATCTTAGGTATGATAAATTGTTGAACCTGTTGGATAACTTTTCGGTGATAAGGTCACTTCAAGATGTGAAAGTTGGCGATTTTGATTTTTCCATACTTTGAAAATTCTTTCTCTCTTAAATGTTTAACTGTACTTATTTTTTTCCAGTTTGCATGGATTTTGTTTAAACTAAAATTTATATAATGTTTTCAACGTCATACCAGTTATGCAAATACACATGTACATATATTTGAGTGTAGCATAGGCATTTAAAAAGTTTTTCGAAAGACATATATATATAAAATTGACAATATATATATACACTTACAGTGTGATATATATTATTTTGAGAGTCAGAAATGTTTTGAAGAATGGGGATATGCAGACATCAGCAATGAGGTCATGGGCGTAAAATTCGGGGGCTACTGTCCACTCATAACACAACATCACGAGGCAGTCATAAGTTTCTGTATACATGTACTTGTATTTGTCTTCGGTCTTTTAAGTAAAAAATACAAATCAGATGCATCGTTTATACATAAACGAACTACAATCAAAGGCGTACACAACCCCTCGAAAAACAAAAGAAACTAGTTCGTTGTTTTTCAATAAAAATCTTTATCATACACACTATTAATAAATTTGATCGACTCGGTTTTATATGCTATACTTCCTATCACTTAAATATATCAACATAAGACCAGTTTTTAGCTCGTTATAACGAGAAAATTAACTCGTTATAACGAGTTAAATTACTCGTTATAACGAGTTAATTTTCTCGTTATAACGAGATAATTTACTCGTTATAACGAGATAACTAACTCGTTATAACGAGATAACTAAGTCGTTATAACGAGATAATTAAGTCGTAAGAACGAGAAAGCAAACTCGTTATAACGAGATAATAAACTCGTTATAACGAGATACCAACTCGTTATAACGAGATAACTAAGTCCTTGTAACGAGATAAGTAAGTCGTTATAACGAGATAATTAACTCGTTATAACGAGATAACTAAGTCGTTATAACGAGAAGATTAATTCGTTATAACGAGTTAAAAATTTTTTTTAGCTTCTCAGAAATGAGCCTATCCGGCTTTCGTTCAAGAGCGCCAATAAGTCAATTGAAAAACGTTTTAGTGAATTTAAATGACCACGAAGTTTTCGGATTTTGTTCATTGTCTCTTCATGTGACATAAATTGCTATTCAAAAATTACATATTTTGTGCGTTCTTGAAATGTTGCAGCAGCTTAATGATAAGATGTAATGTTTAATCTGATGTTATACTAGAATATTGGCTATTAATATTTCACGAGGTGTATGTGTTTTTTATTGATATTATCCACAAAAATTGCTTTCAACATACAAAAACATGTAGTTTGCCTACAGCGTATTTATTTACTTGACAGGAAGGATCGTGCTTTACTTTTTTGGCCCACATGCAATACCCTTAATCAAACTTGCTGTGACCTTTAAGATACAATACCTTCAACCCAGTTATAAATTTCTCATGAGATATATAAACTTCTGCAGTGATCTCCGTACCCCACCAGAGAAAGCCCTTTCATATTTATCCATTATCTACAGGGATGTCAACAATATTAGGCTGTCTATATGCCCATTGATTTTGCAAAATTGAATGAAATATGATAATAGGTATCACAATACTGATCACTAACGTTGCAATTACCTTAATGATGCAATGTTATCTTGTAATTTTTTATTCTGGATCATTTTTCCTCACGTGAGCGAATTCTACTCACTGATGAAACAAAGCCCATCTTCAAAGAAAAAACATAACCTTCTTTAGCAATACATGTATGTGACATCATCTTTGCATTTAATTTTCGCCAATGTAAAGCAGTTCCTTGGTCTACTGGTATGTCTCTCGCTTCACATGTGAGGGATCCCGGGATCACCTCCCGCCAATGTAAAGCAGTTCCTTGGTCTACTGTTTTATAAACTTGTTTTTTTTTAAAATAATTTACCTCGTTTTAGAAATTGTGCATACGTAGAGCATGCTCTCGTATATTAAACCAACTGAAAGATGTAAACTCCGTATGCAGGTGATGAAGGTATATTGCTGCATAAGTAAGGGAAGTTGACGGTTGAAAAGTTAAAGTCATCACGTTTATCATTGAGCTTGGTTGTTAGATTGCCATTAATGTCTTTTATAAGTAAAATTTTTTCTTTTCACAAATAAGATTTTAGACAAATTCTGCTTCATATGGATACAAAACTAGGTCTGCTAATAACGGGATGCAATTACCCATGGGAATTCCAATAGATTGTTGAAAGATCTTATCTCCAAAAACCACATTAATATTATCAATTAGAAATTCAAGCATCTTTTTGATGTCAACTCCAGAGTACTTGTGTGTACGATCAGATAGTTTTTTAATAAAATAATTTTGCAAATAACCAATGACAAGATTAGTAAATTTATGAGTTCCATTTTTATTGAAAAACCAGCTGTCATGGACTTTAATTTATGTTGGGGAATGGTTGTGTATAAAGTTGAAAACTCGTAAGTTTTAAAGCTCTTAATGTTTGTAAAATATTGTGATTTCTAATTTTCCAAAAGTTCCTTGGAATTTTCAAGTATCCACATCTGATTTACACTATATTGTATATTGTTGTACAGTACCCTTGCAGCTTCTCCTTCACTACTGTTTATATCTTAGTGAGCAATACAGAAAGAGGCTTGGTTAAATAATGACTGGAACCCGCTATGTAGCTTTGTAAGGAAGCGTTTTAACGAGGTTGGAATCAGATATTTAAAGTGTTAAACTTTATTTTTAGTTTCTAAGCAGATAGCTTAATGAAAATTCAAAACAAAAAATTGGGGGTCAATATGCTTTTTTTTGTCGCTACAGTACATTTGATATGAACTTTTTGTAAGTTCTGTGTCTTATTCAAAAATCACATCTTTGACATTTTTCCTCAAATATTTTTATCCAAATAAATCATGGGAAAAAACAAACTATTAGTATAGTTTATTTTAAAAAAAACCTTTAAAATAGTGACTAAGAAAAAGTGTCAAATCACTCATTACGCATAATTAATTATTTGATGTTTCTACACTCACAGCATATGATTTTTCTTGTATTGAAAATTTAACGGGCAAGAAAATCAACTTTTGCTGAGTTAAAGCAGATTGATAAAAGTTATATCTTTTGTATTCAGAAAAGAAAAACAAAAGTGGTGGTCTATGACGTAAATTTTTAATACATGTACATGTATTACTAAAAAGGTGTAAATATTATGCTAATTTGGCTCATTTTTTCCCTGGACTTTCAGATTGAATTAACTTTATTTGTTGCAATATACATATAATGAAAGAATTCATTGGAAATTATTAAATAGATATTTCAGAATCAGTATAAGAAGGATATGGAGATAACAGCATTCAATCTCAAAGTCCATAAAACAACACAAAACAAGAGTAGAGCAAACACGGACCTCCGAAACATGTTGGAAGACCTGGGCTCCAAAAACCACATAGATATTGTCAATCAAAAACTCAAGCATCTTCTTGATGTCAACTTCAGAGTACTTGTGTGTGCAATCAGAATCTTTTTTAACAAAATAATTTTGCAAATTACCAATGACAAGGTAAGTAAATCTACGAGTTCCATTTCGCTGCAAAATACAGCTCTGTGTGCAACCAGCAAGGAAAAATAGGAATCTAAAAAAAACTTAGCATATTTTAATATATATTGAAGGAAATTTAAGCATTTATCTCCAAAACCCATGCGAAAGAAAATAAAGTTGTAACAGACCGTCGAAACCTTTGTTCCATTGTAAAAACACTTCGTCGTCCATCCGAATTTTGCTACCAATAGCATCACTATCCAAACCGTAATCAATGATTCGGGGGTACATAGTTTTTGCCTGTCGTCCGCAACTTTTGAGTTGATGGGGCTATGGCTTTCATATTTTGTATATTTCTTGTGGTAAGACCAACAAATTTGACATCTTAAAACATTACAATATGACCTGGCTGCCTTTCTCTCTGTCTGTCTGTTTGTTTGTCCGCAAAAACTTTAACCTTGGGTTATGTCTCGAACTGAAGTTCTTTTATTGCAAGAAACATGTTACCTTAAATCGTGCGAAAAATTTAGTCCGAAATATCTTTCTTTTTTAAGCTTTTTTACGATTTTGATATTGTACGTACCAGGAAATTGCCAGAACCGTTAACCGGCGCCGTTACGAAAACTGGTTCGCCGCAATCGCGTTTTCGGGTTGGATTTAGATACTTGCGAACCAGATTGAATGTCAAACTCAAGCTATCAACAGTACGATGCATTTAGTACTTACAAATATCGTTTTTATGGTTCATTTACAAAATATATAATCCTATGAAAACTTTTTATTAGACTGTCGAGATTTGTCTTCATTTTGTGCATTTTAAAATCTGTCAAGTCCTGTAACCAATGTCGAACTAAAAAAAAGTCACGTGAACTTAAAAAGTGCGCGTTACAATGCATGTAACATTGTTGAGACACGTCTCACATCTTAAAAAGGAATATGTTATATACATATTTTTTAATTACAAATTCAATAGAGCATTTAACATGGGAATTGCACTTTAGATACGTGTTCAAGCAAGAACTCCAAATTTCACGTAATATTCATGACGTTTATCTTGCTATAAAATCGTGTACATTAAGCCCTCCTGGGAGTCAGTTTGGACATTTCACAAGATGATGCTGCGACTTGTCATTTCGATCTTCTTTTTGTATTGCATAAAGGAATCCTACAGCACAGGAAATATAGGTATGGATTCTTTTTTAAGAAACGCAAATTTTTATACCACCGCTTGAAAAGCGGAAGGGTATATAGTAATCGGCATGTCCGACCGTCCATCAAGCTGTACGTCCGTCCGTCTGTTACGCTTTAGGGTACCCATCTCTTATCCGCAACTCCTCTTATACCACTAGGTGAAATTTAATGAAAGTTTCACAGAATCTTTATTACTTATTGCCATTGTGCACCTCCTATTTTACTTTTTGATCCGAAACATATTTTGGGTATCCCGGCCACAGCAAAACATGGACTTTGTCATCAATTATAACCATATGGGAGGAAGGGGTATCATTTAGCGAGCTCATTGCTTACCGTACCTCTAGTTTATTAGAAGTTAAGCATCTTCTTGATGTCAACTTCAGAGTACTTGTGTGTGCAATCAGAATCTTTTTTAACAAAATAATTTTGCAAATTACCAATGACAAGGTAAGTAAATCTACGAGTTCCATTTCGCTGCAAAATACAGCTCTGTGTGCAACCAGCAAGGAAAAATAGGAATCTAAAAAACACTTAGCATATTTTAATATATTGAAGGAAATTTAAGCATTTATCTCCAAAACCATGCGAAAGAAAATAAAGTTGTAACAGACCGTCGAAACCTTTGTTCCATTGTAAAAACACTTCGTCGTCCATCCGAATTTTGCTACCAATAGCATCACTATCCAAACCGTAATCAATGATTCGGGGGTACATAGTTTTTGCCTGTCGTCCGCAACTTTTGAGTTGATGGGGCTATGGCTTTCATATTTTGTATATTTCTTGTGGTAAGACCAACAAATTTGACATCTTAAAACATTACAATATGACCTGGCTGCCTTTCTCTCTGTCTGTCTGTTTGTTTGTCCGCAAAAACTTTAACCTTGGGTTATGTCTCGAACTAAAGTTCTTTTATTGCAAGAAACATGTTACCTTAAATCGTGCGAAAAATTCAGTCCGAAATATCTTTCTTTTTAAAGCTTTTTTACGATTTTGATATTGTACGTACCAGGAAATTGCCAGAACCGTTAACCGGCGCCGTTACGAAAACTGGTTCGCCGCAATCGCGTTTTCGGGTTGGATTTAGATACTTGCGAACCAGATTGAATGTCAAACTCAAGCTATCAACAGTACGATGCATTTAGTACTTATACAAATATCGTTTGTATGCAAGTATCGAAAATAAACTCCAATTTGAGACGGCGAAATTTCCAGTCTTCATAATGGCGCCGGTTCTGACGAATTCCTAGCGCAAAAGGAAAACGTCAGATATGTCGAACTAAAAAAAAGTCACGTGAACTTAAAAAAGTGCGCGTTACAATGCATGTAACATTGTTGAGACACGTTTCACATCTTAAAAAGGAATATGTTATATATATATTTTTTAATTACAAATTCAATAGAGCATTTAACATGGGAATTGCACTTTAGATACGTGTTCAAACAAGAACTCCAAATTTCACGTAATATTCATGACGTTTATCTTGCTATAAAATCGTGTACATTAAGCCCTCCTGGGAGTCAATTTGGACATTTCACAAGATGATGCTGCGACTTGTCATTTCGATCTTCTTTTTGTATTGCATAAAGGAATCCTACAGCACAGGAAATATAGGTATGGATTCTTTTTAAAGAAACGCAAATTTTTATACCACCGCTTGAAAAGCGGAAGGGTATATAGTAATCGGCATGTCCGACCGTCCATCAAGCTGTACGTCCGTCCGTCCGTCCGTCTGTTACGCTTTAGAGTACCCATCTCTTATCCGCAACTCCTCTTATACCACTGAGTGAAATTTAATGAAAGTTTCACAGAATCTTTATTACTTATTGCCATTGTGCACCTCCTATTTTACTTTTTGATCCGAAACATATTTTGGGTATCCCGGCCACAGCAAAACATGGAAGTTGTCATCAATTATAATCAATTGGGAGGAGGGGGTATCATTTAGCGAGCTCATTGCTTACCGTACCTCTAGTTTATTAGAAGTTATTTAAGGAAGCTCTAACTATACTGCACACTACTGAGCTCTTTTTATAATTATAGTGTAGTTTTATGCAGATAGAGTGATCTGCCCTTAGAAGTAAGATTTTAAAAAATGTTATGTAGAGATAATTACATGATTTTTAATAGATTAAAATATTTTTAGCATTACTTAAGACCAAGAATAAGTATTTGAATTCATTTTTTTTCATAAATTTTCCCATGGTAAGTAAACAACAGTGATTTCTGCTCACAAATAGTTATTGTCTTTGGATATTTTTCCTGTGTAAATATGGCAGGTACCTTATACTACACATAAATGAAATTGCCTCAATATGCACATTTTATATTATGTATTTTACTTTAAGTTCAAAAAAGCAGTTTCTCTTAGTGTTTAGAGCTTCCTTAAGTGAGAACATTTTTAAATCACTTTTTATTCGCTAAAAAAGCAAGTACGCGAGTCTTTGTGTACGGGAGAATTATATCATCTTGTATATTTGTATCAGTAAAGACAGCAAAAGCCAAATTTCGCGAAATATTTTGTATATAAATTTTATGAAATGAAAAAAGCTGACTCGCGAAAATGAAGTGATCTGCAGTACATTGGCATATATATATCACTTGAATTTAGCACTCTACTGCGCGTTGTTTCTTATCCCAGGGTTCCACTTGTTCCCGAAATTTATTCATGAGTAATTTGCGCGCGCGATCGTCATAAATAATGTGAAAGTTAAAACGACACTCTCTTTTTCTGAGCTGTACTTCAGAAACGATGACGTAAACTCGTCTGCAGAAGAAAAATAATTATATTAAGACAATGTAGCTTATCTTTGGGATTTTTTATTTTGATATAAGAATTCACTCTACACTGTTCACGAAAGAGTCCTGATTCTATGTATTGTTTTCTGCAGTTAAAGTTATCTATTATTAGATCTGGATTTTGAAATTAAGAAACCTTTCTACACTGCACACTAAAGAGTTCTGATTCTAAGTTTTTTCCTGCAGTTAGAGTGATCTGTCCTTAGATGTAAATCCCAATATATAGAAATTTACAGTACACATGTTTATTACTCAAACTGTAGTCAATTCAAGCATTGTCAACATTTTAAAATGCCAAGATAAACTAATTGAACATATTATTTACATGTATTTTCTCCATGGGAGAAAATTAACTGATTTCTGTTCACTGATACTGTTTTGTGTCTGATCATTATACCCCCGCTTGAAAAGTGGGAGGGTATATAGTAATTGGTATGTTTTTTCCTGGCTTCAAATGCCACGAACCATATTTTGAAAATTAAATAGATACAAGCTCAATATGTACATCTTCACTAAAAATAATTTTCTCAATGTGCAAAAAATTTTGCTCTTTGCTGTTCTTAAATAATTTGCACAGGAACATACTTTAAGGTGATTAATTATTAATTAATATACCATATTTCGGGGAATAAACTTTACTAGTTAAAAATACTTTAACAGTATTCCTGTACAAATTAAACATATTTATTCTTAGTAGTCTTTATTAATTGAAGATAAGAAAGTAGACTACATATATTTAAATGATGAAATTATGAGGAAAAAAATAAAAAGACAACCTTTGTTAAAATGTAAACACTTTCATTATTTTCTCCAGCAGTTCTAAACAATTTAAACTTGTCACCAAATAACGTTACCTGATGGTAAAAAAAAATACAATGTAAATGTAATGAAAAATTGCAATAAACAATAAAGCATTCTTTCAAATATTAAAAAAGGATTATTCTCAGACAAAACATTTTGCTTGAAGAAATGTTATTTGAAATAGCAACAAACAATGAAACGTCCTTTCAAGTATTAAAAAATTGTAAAACTATTAAATTATAAAATTTGAAGATAAATTCATGTAACTTACGATAATAATGCTTCCAAGTCTATTGATTCAAAACAAAATTGGGGAAGAAGAAAAAGAAACTGTTAATCATCTAGACCATTGTATGTTCACATCGATTTACATTCTTTTCATGGTTTTAATGATGTACTCTAGTTTCCACCTTGATATGTATTTTCACATAGCTACAGATTATTTAAACATAAATAAAACATAAATATATGCATCATATATTTTTACTCCAGATAAAAAACTAAAGTACGTAGAGTTTTTCACATTGACTGCATTTAAATGATAAATTTCCACTATTAGAAAATTGTCTTATTATTTGCGCTGTAACTTACCGGGCAGACAAAGTGCATGTATCTTAATTTGCTTTTTTTATATACTTTAGGTGCTGGGGTCATTAAATATACCTATTTTAGACAAAATTTTATTTGTTTTCACGACAGGTCGATTTAAGTGCAGTCTTTTGTTTCGTTTAGAGTACAAAGAGTTTTAGGGTTAAATTCTTTAAGTTTATATATCAACGCTCTTTTCTTTACAGTGAGAAGTTACATAAGAAATTTTGTCAACGGAACCTTCAACGAATTACATACAATTGGTAAATTATTGTTTCAACATATTACAGCATTTGTTTTGTTTGTTTTGGTTTTAGAGCTTTGAACACAGTAGAGATGAAATGTGTTATTGAATGAAAAAATACATGTATACTTAGTGTTTTTTTTAATGGATTTTTTTTCTCAAAATTAAGCGATGCGTTGTCAGAGAGAGAGAGAGAAGGAGAGAAAGAGAATCCTGTCTCTTGAGAGTCAAATATCCCCTCAGGCAATACAGTAATTCCTCAATTAACTAATTTGTTTCTTTTAAATAAGACTTACATTCAACAATATTTTCTGGAAGATTTTCTGAACATCCACATCCTAAATACTTAGTACTTTAAATCTTAGTGTTACCGAAAAGAATTTTTATTTGCACAAAACTTTCTTTCAAAAATCGACTTTAACAAAGCCACTGATATTTGTAGAAAATGTCTTCAAGAAAGTGTCCATTCTTGAAGAGAATACCTGATCATTCAAAAGCAATTTAAATGTAACTATTTATACCAGGCATAACTATAAGAGTTTTTTTTCCCTAGATTGGCCTTATCAGTTCCGTAGAAAGCGTAGTCTTCCTATACCTTAAATATGTAAATGGGATACTGCTCCTTCAACTTCATTTTGATGTACAATAATTTCAAATTTCACAACTCAAAAGGTAAAGAAGTTTGCTTGAAACTTTTCGTGCTGCGCTGAATTCCGAAGGTCAACATGGTAAATATGAAGTGAGAAAAAGATATTGAAAAAATGAGTTGAATTTTCGTCGTCTTTATGTGGACTCTTTTATTAGGTTAACAGGCAAGCACAACCAAAAATTTTAACATCAAGCAGTTTTACCTTTTTCATAACTTTTGCATATCATAAAATGACATCCTAAAGAAAAGGGGAACCCGATACGGGGCATGTATTGCTTATATGCAATACTCTCAGAATGCTTGTTTTCATAAGAAAATAGTGAAGAAGTCATAAAGATACAAAGACAATAGTTTTGACCATTCAGAAAGAGAGAGAACAAGACGTGTTTGTGAAACACTGATGCCCCCGTATGGCAACATACATGTAGCAAAGATTTAACTTTCCTTAAATGCAAATTAAATGTGTTGTTACCCAAAGTAAGTTCTCACAAGAAATACAATTGTATTGTGAAATATGAAAGCCCTAGCACCACCTGTTAAAAAGTTATGTCCATGAGTTTTTTGAAAGGTGGGTCAAACTCCAGGATCAAGGTCAAAGGGCCAAAGTTGTTTGTTTTTAAAGAATGGTCTTGCCACAAGGATTACATATGTGAAGTCTGAAAGCCCTAACCCTAACCGTTTAAAGCCAAGGTTAAAGTTATAAAAAAAAGTAGGTCAAGCTCCAAGGTCAAAGTTGTTGGTATTCAATGAAAGGTCTTGTCATAAGGACTAAATATAAGCAATATGAAAACCCTAGCCCTAACCATTCAAACGTTATGCTTAAGGTTTCTTTTTAAAAAGTAGGTCAAACTCCAAGGTTAAAGTTCTTGGCATCTAATGAAGGTCTTCTCACAAGGTCTACATATGTGAAGTATGAAAGCCTTAGTAGCCCTAACCGTTCAAAAGTTATGGCCGAGGTTAAAAATTTTTAAAAGTACGTATTTTAATCTCCATGGTCAAGGTCAAAAGGTCAACGTTGTTGGTATCCAATGAATGGCCTTGTCATAAAAGCATATATGTGAAGTTTTAAAGTCTTAGTCTCTACCATTCAAAAGTTATGCCCAAAGTAAAAAAAAAAGTTATGCCCAAAGTAAAAAAAAAAACCAAGGTCAAAAGGGTAAATTTAGTGGTACCCAAAGATAGGTCTTGTCACTAGAAATACACCTGTGAAATATAAAATTCATAGCTCTACGAAATAAAAAATATCGGCAAGGTTGAGGTTTTTGCGGACAACAGACAGACGGACGGACACGACAAAAACTATATACCCGCCGAATCTTTGATTACGGAGTCATAAAAACACTTTACACTTTTGCTATATTTTAGTTCAAACCTGTTCTTATATGGGAACTTTCAAAGCAATAAAGTTGGGAAATTTGTTGGGAAATTTTTTTATATATATATTATTTTACATTTTTAAAAGTCCATAGTTACATGTATTTATTTCAGTCACTTCAGAAAATTCCCTAAAGTCTCTACTGTTTATTAGAATTTAACTTACCTACCCATTCCCACTTTTTAAAATTCTCAATTCCACCTATTCCCACTTGCAAAGAACAGTAGATGTTTTAATATAGTAATTATGTTTTTACAGTAATTAGACTAATTACTTTTTTTAGATTTACCTATATTTTGTACACTTTAAATGAAACCATACATAGACTTATGATAAGAATGATTTATTTTAATTTGATACATATATGGATTTTTCAACATATTCTTTAAAAGTATTAAAAAAGGATACCCACTTTAATGTATTCATTTTGAAACATTAAAACAATAGATTAAAATCTTTAAAAATGAATTCAAATAGCTGAATTTTAGAAAATACAATTAAGGGGGAAAGCATGATGAAATTCACTTAACAATTTCCATTTTTTTCCTTCAAATATTAAGAAAAAAGTCTGGCTTATAATTGAAAAAAGCAAATATACCTATCCTATACTAGTATTCCAACATGTATTCATTAATCACTGTTTATTCAGTATCTATATGTTTGTATAGTTAATTATTTGTTTACACAAAAATTCCACCTAAGGACCTAAAAAAACAAAAGAAGCTAAGAGAATGAAAAAAAGAAGCTAAGAGTATGAAAACAAAAAAAAAACAAAAGAAGCTAAGAGAATGAAAAAAACCCCAAATATACATACCGTTATCCGAGTAGTATCTCCAGCCGGCCTCCTCAGACAGCTCAGACGTTAGACTTTTCTTGTGGGTACGACATTTCTTCATTTTAGGATTAAAACCAAAAAACACGCACTCCCTTTGACACATTGCGGCGCACTCCGTCAACGATTTAGCATTATGTTCGCCTAAAAGGTCATTGTTTGACTTCTTATCATTAAAGTCAAGTTTCGCAGCATATTTCTGAGAAATAATGGTAGCTTTAGATAAAGCTAAGAAGCCTACAATTAAAGTGATAACCCACTGATTGCTCATTTTTTTTTGTTGCGTAAAAATCTGCCGCGTTCTCGTGAATCTGTGAAATTCTGCTAAATGGTCTTTCAACAGCCAGATATATATATCGTACCATAGTCAATGTCTGAAAAGCGATTGGCTAACTGTTACGTATTCTATATTTCACTATTGTTTAAGTATCGATTTTATCGAAGTTCATATGAATTGTCATGAATTTTCATAAAGTTTATTTTGAAATTGCAATTTAAAATTTAACAATGAAAGGTGTTCTGTTTTTAATTTAGTTAATGCCTGTTATGTTATGATGTTGTACAATGTTTTTTTGTTAGCTATCTTTTGAATATGTAATTTTGATATATATATATATATATATATATATATATATATATATATATATATATATATATATATATATATATATATATATATATATATATATATATATATATATATATATATATATATATATATATATATATATATATATATATATATATATATATAGGTATATGAGGTTGTTTGTGGGCACCGAGCTTCTAAGCTGGTTTGTGGGATCTCGCATTTCTAAATTACATAGCTATGCCATATTCATTATTAAGGCATTATATATGGTCCTTATATAATATATAATATTATTTTTGAGTTAATATTAAAAATATTGTAAATAATTGTGGGTCAAAACATTCATATATATAGAACATTGTGGGATAAACTATATACATCGCACAATGCTCATTTTGTGACCCGCAACATTATCTTATGCTATATAATTTTATTATTTGCTGTAATTCACAATGAAAAGATATTAGAATTAATGTTTGATATTTTAATATTTAAAAATATATTAATGTATTTATATTTACTTATATACAGTGTAAAATAAACCATTAAGAACAGTTTCGCTGAATTTTCAATATTACTTTCCAATTACTTTCGTATCATATTAAACTAGTGCTAATTGTAACGGGGACCGTTACAGATGTTCCCCAAACGCTCCCCAACTCCCTTTTAGTGCCATATTCTTGTAAGTTTCATTAAATAAGACAAACTCTATGCATTTCAGACTTTAACAACGTTTACCCAGAAGTGTACCAAGTTCATTCAAATTTTAGCATTGCGCGTGCGCATGTGAATGCATGTGTGTAATGAAAATATCATCTTGTCTACACAATCTATATATTTTGATATACTAAATATTAAAGTATTTTATTCAAAAGTATTTTAAAAAATACGATCATTCAAGTGTATTTTTGATTTTGCTCATTTCACATGCACGCACGTGCATACATGAGTATAGTTACCATACTTACTTGTAGATGTTCATTACATCTATCGATATTCTAAATCCCATCCTGTTTGGTTAAAAACCAGGGGAGTTATAGCTATTTCAAGTTTCAGCCAATCAGATTGCAGCGCACGTAAACGCACGTGTATGTATGTGCTTGGTGACCATACCTTCTTGTAGTAGTCCATTATATCTATCTATGTTCCAATTCCCATCCTGTTTGGTTGAAAACCAAGGGAGTTATAGCTATTTCAAGTTTCAGCCAATCAGATTGCAGCGCATGTACACGCACGTGTATGCATGTGCATGGTGACCATACCTTCTTGTAGTAGTCCATTATATCTATCTATGTTCCAGTTCTTATCCTGTTTGGTTGAAAACCAAGGGAGTTATAGCTATTTAAATTTTCAGCCAATCAGATTGCAGCAAACATGCATGCACGTGCTTTCATGATAATTGCTATATATCATGTTGTAGGATATCCTAATGCATGGCTATGTTCAAATTTTTAAAGGGTTTCGTCCAAAAACAAGAAAGATATTGAGACTTTAGTTTCAGCCAATCAGAGCGAAGCTCACGTGCATGCGCGTGAGATCTTGCTATTTTGACCATGTCATTTTGTCTATGTTACTAATATATCCTTACTTTATAAGTTTCAAAGCATTTCATCAAAAATTAAAAAGGTTACACGTATATCAATCAAATCGGCCATTTCACGTGTTGCACGTGCACGCTCTTGCAAGCACGTGCGCGCAAAATGACCTTCGTTCCGCAAATCTACATAACATGCCTACTAACCCTAAAAAGGTTTTACCTAAGTCGGATGTGTAGTTTACAAGATCACTCCTGGACAAAAAAGTTCCAGGAAGAAGAAGAAGAAAAATAATAATAACTAGAGCAAAGCTCGTTGCAAAGCAACGAGTAGGACTTCCGTCCGGTTTTGACCGGAAGTGCCGAAAGTGACATAAAAAAAGAAAGCAATGAGCTAAGTTGTCTCCAGTCACTTTATAATTTCAATTTTGCATCAAAAGCCTTTAAAATAAGCCATTTTTGGCTACTTCCGGTCAGACCGGAAGTGACGCCGACGGACGGAAAATTAATTTGTATGCTCCAAGAGACATATGTCATCCAAAAACCTGTCAACAACGGCAAAAATACGCGTTTTCCGACTACTTCCGGTTTGGCCGGAAGTGACGACACCGGACGTATTTTGACGACTTCACTAGATAAACCTTGACATTTTGAACAACTTTGCTTCTTCGACGTATTACAAATTCTCAATACTTTTTGAGATATAAAGGGAAAACTTTCGGCCCCTCTAGTCCCTTAATTTTAGGGGCCAGTCCTTTTTTCGTGATATCATTTGAAAGATCTTGAGATTCTACACTTCATTTGTCCTATATGTTTTAAGAAAATATTTCCAAGTAAAAATATATTGTAGAAAAGGTGTTGTAAATTTTGAAATTTGCGATAGGACTATTTTCGGGCCATACCGAGCGCCGACGTGCGGCACTTCCGATAAAAATGAAATACATTCCGCAAATCTACAAACATAGATCTACCATACCTGAAAGTATCATGTGTCTACCTAAAGCCGTTTAGGAGAAATCGTGCGGACAATCTGACCCTTAAAAAACCATTAAAATGCCGATAACTCCGGACCGGAAGTGACGTCATCAAAACGGAAAAAAACGCATAAGGTTCAAGTGATGTAACATAAGTCCTGAAAGTTTCACGGAAATCCGTTGAGCCGTTTTCGAGAAATCGCGTGCACAAAATCGGTAAGAAAAAAAAACAATAATAATAATAAAAGTGAAAAAGAAACCTAAGAATAACAAGAAGGTCTTCCGCTGAAGACGGAAGACCTTAACTAGAAACGATCTCGTTGCGAGCAACGAGAGGTCTTCCGTCCGATTCAGGAAAAGAACCTAAAATCGAGCTGAAAAAATGATAAAAAAAAATTTGGTCACAAAGAGGATTGAACCCAGATCGCCAGCGTGAAAATCAAACGCGCTTTTTTCCTCTTTATTCCCAACACGCTTAAACTACGCGTTCGAGTCCACTGCTCTAAATGTACTTGAATATACTTCTTCAACAATACACCTGTCTAAAAATCAAGAAGGCGCGCCACTATTTATTAAATAATTCCGCGCCAAACGCAACAAGTTAATCTGCGGGCATTTCTTTGGAATGTTTCATTAAATAGGTGTGATAGCGTCAATAGAATAAAGAAAAAGGAACGTTCTTTAAGCCTAAATTTCGAGGTCTTAGAAAGTGTATTTAACAGATTGTACATGATATTCTATATCTTATATAGGTAAGTAACACAAAAGAAGTGAAATTGTTATCATTTTAAACTTTTTTTAATTACCTGTTTATCCCCAAAGTGAAGTAACCCGATTCTTTACACCTTCATGAAAAGGTAAAAATGGTTCGATGAAAGACATGTCTCGCCCTTCGACGGTCAAGGAATCAGATTTCATTTCTGTTCAATGTTCAACTTGAAATATCTTTGAGAAAAGAATGTTAATATAAATTCCATTAGACAATCTTATTTAAAAAAGGTTTTCTTATTTCTGTCTTTTGTATTAGTTTAATATGACTCAAGGGTGCATGGGAAACACAGTGGTTACGTTTGTGAAAAACTAATAAATTTTGAATACTGCTCTAAATATAGTTATGAATACAGTACACCTGCAACAGTACACCTGTCTAAGAATCATAAAAGGCGGGCCACTATTCATAATCTGGCGACAAACACCACGAGTAAATATTCGTGCCTATCCTTTGGACTGATCTATCAAATAGGTGTGATAGCTTCAATGAAATGAAATATTAAATAAAACAACTTCTTATCGCCTTTATTTTATTTCGACGTTAAGAAAGTAAAATTTAACACATTGCACACACGTATCTAGCCCAATTACACTAAAGCAGTAAAACGGAAATTAAGTTTTAAGATTGTCACTGAATTGCAGCGTACTACTAAATTTAGGTGAAAGTCCACGTAGTTCTTTTACTTTTCATGTATCATTTAGTCAAACGCTCAGCTGCCTCCATATTGCAGCGTACTACTAGGTGAAAGTCCACGTAGTTTTTTTACTTTTCATTTATCATTTAGTCAAACGCACAGCTGCCTCCATAAACCCCTACTCGCGAAATGGCGGAGTTGACAGAGACAGCCGCCATCTTGGGTCCGCTTCAGATTTTCAAATATTAATATCTAGAGTTCTGATTAACCAATATCCAAACAACTTATATAGTAAGAATTGATCAAAGGGTCTCTATTAGCATTCCAAAAATAAATAAAAAATGTTGAAAAACAAAAAAGTTAGAAAATACGATTTTTTCAATTTGCTTCTCCTAACGACAGGAAGTACCGACGACGAACAAAATGTCGCGTCCTGGATGGTTTATATCACGATCTATAATCCCTGAAAGTTTCATGTCGATATCTTTTACTGATTTTGAGTTTAATCGCGGACAAAATGTCATTTTAATTTCAGGAAATTGTCCGTAACTTGGCACCGGAAGTGAGTTTCCAAATTTTCTCTCGGATATAATAAATTCATGTTACAACACATCTGTCCTGAAAATTTCATGGAATTCCATCTAGTAGTCTTCGAGAAATCGCGTGCACAAAATTAGAAAGTCAAAAAAATAAGAAAAATAATAATAACTAGAAACGATCTCGTTGCGAGCAACGAGTAGGTCTTCCGTTGGATTTCTCGATAAGAAGAGATATGATTTTGACTGAGATATTCGTATTAATAGAATGACATTAACTTTTCCTTTATTATATTTAATTTTTCTGATTTACATCACAATATATTGAACATCTTTTGTTCAATGTGGCTTATTAAAATCTTCTCCCTTTTCAGATATGACATCAAAGATAGCATTCTGGCCTCTTGTCACTCCTTGTTACCTATTTTATAATATATTTTTGCAAATCTTTAATATGAATATCTTTGCTTCTTTGATGTATTACGAAATATTGACTATTAAAGAGTTGAATATGAAAGTCCTTTGGCCCCTCTAAGCCCCTACTTTGAGGAGTCAGTCTCTTTCTCTTGATATCAAATGAAAAATCTTGTGATTTAAATAGAACCTATGTCGTATGACACCATAACCAGTGTTTAGGCTGTGCTAGATCCATTGTGACGTCATAATAAATTCAATGTCACTTTTTCTCGTATTTTTCAGCTTCAATAGAAATGGTAGAAAATACTGCTTTTTCAAATTCACAGAATTCAATTTAAAATCATGCCAAAATAATCCCAATTCAATTTATACATTTTTTTTTGGCTATAAAGCTTAATGATAATATACAAATGTATTTCTGGAATAGGGAAACCTATGTATAGGTACCTTTCATTTACTAGATCTTGACCATAGTTAAGTTGACAAATCCAAGTCTATCTTGTTTAATGAAATTATAATGTATACAAATTACAGTAATAAAGTGAATGGTATGTAACCATTTTGGAGGAATGCAAAACTCCTTAGAAATCTTCAGTTGCCAAGTAAATGGTGTAATATCTTAATGAAATGTGTCTAATTAAGTCAAAGATGTACGTCTTGTAGATCGTGTCTACATTTTTGTGATATCTATCATGAAATGATGTGCATTCCTTTTCATAATTATTTGTTACTTATTCATATTTTAATTGTTTGATTACAATTTTTCTATTAAAAATGATCTTTTTTTTTTTAAAAAAGTACAATGTTTGTTAAACATTTTTATCTGAAATTAACCCCAAACAATCATTTAAAGGTACTTGGATACAAATTTGAAGTCAAAATTTTCTCTATAATATTACGTCTTATAAATCTTAATATAGCATTTCACACCAAAATTAATAAAAAATCTTATTTCATTTAAAAGTTATTAAAACTTCTAATTTTATAACCTTATTCTTAAACTTTAGGAAAAGTTGCAATCTTGTTGTGTATTAATCAGAAATATTAAAACTTTTATCCTGAAAAATAATTTTATTCAGAGTATAAATGTTAGAAAGGAAAACTCCTTCATAAGTATCGTCATTCCGGTCTAAGAGTTGTGTACAGAGTTTAGCAAATCGAGCGCACTCGTGTTATTGTAAACAGGACACGAGTTCTGTTATTGTTGATGTTTACAATTCACCGGGTGTGTTCAATTGTCACAGTCTGCTTACCATGCACAACTGCACGGACTTACAATAAATTGTGTGTTTGTTTTGCTTTCGAACATGTCTTCTCTGAATTTTCTGGATTATAATATTAATACTTTTCACACAACAATATACACAACGCGATTGTCACTTTTCCTAAGGATTAAGAATAAGATAAATTTGTGAAAGGATATGTCAATATTTCAAGTCGTTTCGGAGAAGTTTTCAGGACAAGTCAACCCTCTGAAAATCAGAAAATCGTCCACATCTTACGACCGGAAGTGACGTCACCAAAAAAGTGCTCATCGTCGATGTTTTCAAAATTTAGAATTAAGACCCGCTTCCCGTAATATAAACGAACAGCCAAAGAATGTGCAGGGCAGGTGACCTTTTCATTTGATTATACGCAAATAAATGTAAAAATGAGAAGAAAAAGAAGGAAAATCATAACATTTGCCATCAATCTTTGTTCATAGCTATGTATCATATAATACAGTGTTAAGTCCTTGTGTGATTCTTTGGATTTTCTTTTAACTTCATCTTTTATTAAGAAATGAACAGGTAGCTTTACAGTTTACTTCCACGGGGCATGTTAAACTATATTACCCGTTCGAAGGCAGTATGCATTGTTCCTACTGATGCATCGATCTTTCATTCACAGTGCGATATTCTCTAACCCAAATGTTTTATTGCCCAGTCAAATATTCTGGAACCACTGTTTGCCATACAAGTTATACTGTACTGTGTGAAAATGTCAATAAATTATGGGAACAATTAAGACTATAGAAATGTAACTGATACAGTTAAGGTACATTGATACTCTGATAAGAGAGATAACTCTTAATGACACAAATGTTTATTATTATTCCTTTAAACCAGTAATATATGTCAAGTTTAAGTGTCTTTTTTGTCAAATTTTGCCCCGCAAGCCATGCTATAATTGTTTGTATTTTATTCAGAATATTCCATTTCCTTTGGAAAATCATAGAGGTTAAAGGACATTTTCATATGAGTGAGCAGAGGGTTTATGACCCTTAATATTTTTCTGTGTCGGAGTAGGTAAAACCGGCCAATAAAAAATGTGAAATTTTGTTATAACTTATATCCTTTAAAAGAAATACTATCAAGTATATGAAAAGTATACATCAATCAATGTCCATTGTCAGAGTTCTTTTTCTGTTACAATGTTTTCACAAATATTCGAATTTTAGGATCAGACGACACGTTCCTCAAATGCATGTTTTGTATCTATGGGTGTTGGATCTTACAAAAATATTCACATTTGACGTTCTCTTGTGCTTTCTAATTATTTTCAATATCAATATGCTTTAAAAAAAAATAGCTACATTAAAATTGGAGATTCAACTGTTCAAAAGATTACACAAGGCATAATTAGCAATACTTCAATGAAAAATTCTCGGAAAATATCTGGCATTAAAGCCACCTGGGTCTCGGGTGACCTACTGCTATTTTTTTTTCTTTTCGTCTTTCCTTCTCTTGCCATTCTATATTTAGAAGTTGCTTCATCAAGCTAACACTAACTGATGTGAGGATCACGTGACCTGGTGTACACATTGTTCTCTTGCGACAATTGCTTATTTCTGAAAGAAGGAATTTTATTTTTCTGCAGTCATAAACACATTGACTCCGAGTATTACATGTATGATCTGTTAGATCATCCTGTTCTAAACTGCAGACAAAAAAAACCCAAACCAAGAATTTTTTTAGATAAGGGAAAAATGCTTTTCCTAATGTAAAAAAAAAATTTCGGGGGGTGGGGGTAGCTGCTGAATTTTCCTGCCAGCCTAACATGGATCCGCGTTTTCTGAGAGGGGGGGGGGGGTCCAAGGTCATAATTTAAAATTTCGGAAATGTGCACATTGAAAAACTGGACCCCTACCCACGCTCACACCCTCTAGATTTGTGTATAAACCGATTCAGGATTTATTAAAAGAAGCAATTCAAAGTCAGCACAGGTCATTACTCAACATATCTATAAAGAAGACAGTTTGCCATATTATAGATCTTTCTTCTGTTATAAATATGTTTAAATATGCATACAACGTGTCTACAGAACAATAAGAATACACCAATGCAGTGTATAAGTTCTCTCCTCTTAAATCATTTTTAAAAAATGTGAAGCTCTATATCTTTTTCAGTCAGTAAAATTTTGATGCTTTTAAGTCATCCACGAACTCACAGCCAGATTAATTAGTTTTAAGAAAGGCAATGGCCAAAGAAAGACAATTCAGGCCATCTTCACAAAAATGCTTTCTTCCGACGGATTGATGTCAACGACCTTTTAAAAAATTAGATTCTTTTAGAAATTCTATTTTATTACTACATTTATGTTGAAATTTATAAAGAAAAATTTTACTAATTAAACATTCTATAAAAAAACAAAAACAAGATGTGTTTGTGAAACACTGGTGTCCCCATATGGCAAAATACCAAAGATCAAATTTTCTCAAATTTAAATCAAACATGATGATACCCAAAGTAAGACCTTCTCACAAGAAATACACATTTTCATACGAATGCATGTGAAATATAAAACCCTATCACCACCTGTTCAAAATTTACGCCCCAGGTTAACGTTTTTTTAAAGTAGGTCAAACTCCAGGTTCAAAAGGTCAAGGCTATTTGTTTTTAAAGAAAGGCCTTGTCAAGATTATGTATGGTAAGTATGAAAGTCCTAGCACCAACCACTCAAAAGTTATTGCCAAGGTTAAAGTTTTTAAAGAGTAGGTCAAACTCCAAGGCCAAGGTCAAAGGGTCAAAGTTGTTGATATCCAATGAAAAGGTCTTTGCACAAGGAATATATATGTGAAGGTTGAAAGCCCTAGCCCTTACCGTTCAACAGTTATTGCTAAAGTTAAATCTAAAAAAAAAGTAGGTTAAACTCCAAGGTCAAAGTTGTTGGTATCCAATAAAAGGTCTTGTCACAAGGATAAATATGTGAAGTATGAAAGCCCTATACCTTACCGTTCAAATTTATGACCAAGGTTAAAGTTTTTTAGAAGTAGGTCAATCTCCAAGGTCAAGGTTAAAAGATCAAAGTTGTTGGCGTCCAATAAAGGTCGTGTCACAAAGAATTCATATGTGAAAAAATGAAAGTCCTAGCTCCAATCATACAAAAGTTATGGCCAAAGAAAAAGTTTGGAATTCTGGTGTAAAAGTGGGTCAAACTCCAAGGTCAAGGTCAAGAGGCCAAATTTAGTGGTACCCAAAGAAAGGTATTGTCACAAGGAATACACCTGTGAAATATGAAAGCCATAGCCCAACCCAGTCAAAAGTTATGGGCAAGGTTAAAGTTTTTACGGACGAACACCCCTGAAACTTCGTTTACGGGGGTATAAAAATATCCTAGTCCGAAGGAAGAAAGCAAAAAATATATACATTAGGGCACGTGAGTCATTAAAGTGACCTATTTGGTATATGTTTTCGTCCGTCGTTGTGCGTCGTGCGCTACCCGTTATCTTTTGAACATTTTCAACCGCTGAACCAATTTAAAACAATTTTGGCATTTAACATCTATGGGTGAAGGGGGAAAATTGTGATTTCAAGCCCTCCCCCCGGGGGGGGGGGGGGGGGGGGGGGGGGGGGGGGGGGGCTGAATGTTGGGCCAAAACCACAAAAATTTAATACAATCATTACAAATCTTCTTTACTACTGGACACCAAGCAGTCAAAATGCTGGCATGATTGTAATACGCGTTGAGATCTCTACCAAAATTGTGAAATTCATGGCCCCGGGATCAGGGTTTCTAATGCCTGGGCGGGACTACATAGATTATATATAGTGAAATGTATTATTTCTTTTTTTAAAAAAACCTTCTCCACTGGTCCTGGGAATTAAACAAATGAACTATGTACATAGTTATGACGAGGAAGGATGCTTTGTTGCAACCACTATTGAAATAATTATTTATTTCAATAGTGGGTAAAACTGCATTTCAATACAAAACACAGGTAGTAACCACTATTGAAATACGACCACTATTGAAATCATTATTCTAATAGTGGTTGAGAGTCCATTTTAATAACAAACATAGGTTGCAACCACTATTGAAATACGACCACTATTGAAATAGTGGGTCAGAGTGTATTTCAATACAAACTAGTGCTAATTGTAACGGGGACCATTACAGATGTTCCCCAAACGCTCCCCAACTCCCTTTTGGTGCCATATTCCCTGTAAGCTTCATTAAATAGGACAAAATCTATGCATTTGAGACTTTAACAACGCCAAGTTCATTCAAATTTTAGCATTGCACGCGTGCGCATGTGAATGCATGTGCGTAATGACCATATCTTGTCTACACAATCTATACATTTTAATATACTAAATATTAAAGTGTTAATCCAAAAGTATTTAAAAATACGCTCATTCAAGTGTATTTTTGATTTAACTCATTTCACGTGCACGCACGTGCATACATGAGCATGATGTCCATATCTTCTTGTAGACGTCCATTACATCTCTCTATGTTCTAAATCCCACTCCGTTTGGTTGAAAACCAAAGCAGTTATAGCTGTTTAAAGTTTCAGCCAATCAGATTACAGTGCAAGTACACGCACGTGTATGCATGTGCATGGCGACCATATCATGTTGTAGAAGTTCATTATATCTATCTATGTTACAAATCCCATCCTGTTTGGTTGAAAACCAAGGGAGTAATAGCTATTTAAAGTTTAAGCCAATCAGATTGCAGCGCACGTGCAGGCACGTGGTTTTATGACAAATGCTATATATCATGTTGTAGGATATATTAATGCATGGCTATGTTCAAAATTTCATAGGATTTCGTCGAAAAACAAGAAAGATATAGAGACTTTAGTTTCAGCCAATCAGAACAAAGCGCACGTGCATGCGCGTGAGATCTTGCTATTTTGACCATGTCATCATGTCTATATTACTAATAAATAATCAAATTATGAGTTTCAAAGCATTTCATTAAAAAATAAAAAAGTTACGGCTGTATCTATTATATTGGTCATTTCACGTGTTGCACGCGCACGCTCTTGCAAGCACGTGCGCGCAAAATGACCTTGACTAGGCAAATCTACATAACATGTCTACTAACCCTAAAAAGGTTTTACCTACATCGGATGAACAGTTTACAAGATCATTCCCGGACAAAAAAGTACCCAGGAAGAAGAAGAAGAAGAAGAAGAAAAATAATAATAACTAGAAACGATCTCGTTGCGAGCAACGAGTAGGTCTTCCGTTGGATTTCTCGATAAGAAGAGATATGATTTTGACTGAGATATTCGTAATAATAGAATGACATTAACTTTTCATTTATTATATTTAATTTTTCTGATTTACATCACAATATATTGAACATCTTTTGTTCAATGTGGCTTATCAAAATCTTCTCCCTTTTCAGATATGACATCAAAGATAGCATTCTGGCCTCTTGTCAATCCTTGTTACCTATTTAATAATATATTTTTGCAAATCTTTAGGATGAATATCTTTGCTTCTGTGATGTATTACAAAATATTGACTATTAAAGAGTTGAATATGAAAGTCCTTTGGCCCCTCTAAGCCCCTACTTTGAGGAGTCAGTCTCATTCTCTTGATATCAAATGAAAAATCTTGTGATTTAAATAGAACCTATGTCGTATGACACCATAACCAGTGATTAATGTGTTTAGGCTAAGCTAGATCCATTGTGACGTCATAATTAATTCAATGTCACTTTTTCTCGTATTTTACAGCTTCAATAGAAATGGTAGAAAATACTGCTTTTTGAAATTCACAGAATTCAATTTAAAATCATGCCAAAATAATCCCAATTCAATTTATACATTTTTTTGGTTATAAAGCTTAATGATAATATACAAATGTATTTCTGGAATAGGGAATCCTATATATAGGTACCTTTCATTTACTAGATCTTGACCATAGTTAAGTTGACAAATCCAAGTCTATCTTGTTTAATGAAATTAAAATGTATACAAATTACAGTTATAATGTGAATGGTATGTAACCATTTTGAAGGAATGCAAAACTCCTTAGAAATCTTCAGTTGCCAAGTAAATGGTGTAATATCTTAATGAAATGTGTCTAATTAAGTCAAAGATGTACGTCCTGTAGATCGTGTCTACATTTTTGTGATATCTATCATGAAATGATGTGCATTCCTTTTCATAATTATTTATTATACTTATTCATATTTTAATTGTTTGATTACAATTTTTCTATGAAAAATGATCTTTTTTTAAAAAAAAAAGTACAATATTTGTTAAACATTTTTATCTGAAATTAACCCCAAACAATCATTTAAAGGTACTTGGATACAAATTTGAAGTCAAAAATTTCTCTATAATATTACGTCTTATAAATCTTAATATAGCATTTCCCACCAAAATTAATAAAAAAAATCTTATTTCATTTAAAAATTATTACACCTCTGTTCATAAACTTTAGGAAAAGTAACAATCTTGTAGTGTTTTAATCAGAAATATTAAAACTTTTATCCTGAAAAATAATTTTATTCAGAGTATAAATGTTAGAAAGCAAAACTCCTTCACAAGTATCATCATCCCGGTCTAAGAGTTGTGTACAGAGTTTAGCAAATCGAGCACACTCGTGTTATTGTAAACAGGACACGAGTTCTGTTATTGTTGATGTTTACAATTCACCGGGTGTGTTCAATTGTCACAGTTTGCTTACCACAACTGCATGGACTTACAATAAATTGTGTGTTTGTTTTGCTTTCGAACATGTCTTCTCTGAATTTTCTGGATTATAATATCAATACTTTTCACACAACGATATACACAACGCGATTGTCACTTTTCCTAAGGATTTCTATAAAATGAATTTGTGAAAGGATATGTCAATATTTCAAGTCGTTTCGGAGAAGTTTTCAGGACAAGTCAACCCTCTGAAAATCAGAAAATCGTCCACATCTTACGACCGGAAGTGACTTCACCAAAAAAGTGCTCATCGTCGATGCTTTCAAAATTTAGAATTAAGACCCGCTTCCCGTAATATAAACGCACAGCCAAAGAATGTGCAGGGCAGGTGACCTTTTCATTTGATTATACGCAAATAAATGTAAAAATGAGAAGAAAAAGAAGGAAAATCATAACATTTGCCATCAATCTTTGTTTATAGCTATGCATCATATAATACAGTGTTAAGTCCTTGTGTGATTCTTTGGGTTTTCTTTTAACTTCATCTTTCATTAAGAAATGAACAGGTAGCTTTACAGTTTACTTCCACGGGGCATGTTAAACTATATATACTCGTTCGAAGGCAGTATGCATTGTTCCTACTGATGCATCGATCTTTCTTTCACAGTGCGATATTCTCTAACCCAAATGTTTTATTGTCCAGTCAAATATTCTGGAACCACTGTTTGCCATACAAGTTATACAGTACTATGTGAAAATGTCGATAAATTATGGGAACAATTAAGACTATAGAAATGTAACTGATACAGTTAAGGTACATTGATAATCTGATAAGAGAGATAACTCTTAATGACACAAATGTTTATTATTCCTTTAAACTAGTTATATATGTCAAGTTTAAGTGTCTTTTTTTGTCAAATTTTGCCCCGCAAGCCATGCTATAATTGTTTGTATTTTATTCAAAATATTCATTTTTCATATGAGTGAGCAGAGGGTTTATGACCCTTAATATTTTTCTGTGTCGGATATGATGGTTACCATCAAGGCATCGTGGTAACTGTAGTACGTTGATATTTTTTTCACTTCTGCTTGTAAGGATGTTGATAAATACACATGATCAAGTATTGTTGCTCCTTCTGTTGTATTAAAATTAACTATTTGTTTGAAGCCTTGATTGGTCATAAAAGTTTGAATAGATCCTGCAGATCTTGCATCTTCATTGAAGTCTCCCAGACAAACACAGAACTTACTTTGTGATTTGTAGTATGACATCACCTTTTCGAATTGTAATAAGAACTGGGAAACATTTAAAGAATTT
>PRKT01000261.1:81326-96010 GCA_003671525.1 Saccostrea glomerata | reverse complement strand
TACGGTATTGGTAAGTATTTTGTGAGGGCAAATGCATGATGCAGTGTAGTTCCTCCTATATTAAATGCCGCAGTACCAGTCAATGCAGTTAAGAGAACTGAGATACTTTCAGGGTTGGTTAAAGTTCTTGCAAATAATCTGCTTGCTTCATACTGGACAGTATTAATCAAGTGACTTTTCCCTGTTCCAGCACCTCCTGTTATGAATATGTGAAATGGTTTAGGCTTTTCTCCATTGCATTTCTTTAGGCACCATTCTCGTACAAAATAGAATATTTCACTCTGAGTTGCATTTAAAGTACGGAGCAATGGCAACATTTTTTGACGTGAATGAGCTGTATTCTGGATCTGGTACAAAACATCTGCATTATGGTCATTATCTTGCAAATCTGGAACATCCTCTGCTTCATCTTGGTTTTGCAGCTCCTTAGATTTTTTTCTCATGCAGTTCTCTCTGCTCTCTTCAGTCTGAGGACAAAGTAAAGCCCAGGCGTCTTCAGGTTCTCCTATAATCTCATAAGTCTCTTGTGCTTGGTCAAGTACATCTTCATTCTTGCAGTAAATCTGTCGGTTCATATCAACAATTTCCTTCACCATCTTCATTTTTTTCCCTGATATCAAACGTACGCATCCAGTTTCATAAAAAGTCTGAAACAATTCATATTTAGGTGGTTTGAGTTGCTCTTCTTTCCAGTAAGGAAGGAAAAGTTGAAGTAAAGATTGGTAAAATTTTTCTGGCATCTTTTCCTTGTTAAATCTAGGAAATCTGACAATAGCTGGTTTTGTCCTTGTTCTTTTTTGAATATAACCTTTCCCATTTTGCAATTCGAAGATTCCCTCTCGAAGGTTTGCAGGAACTTGGGTTTTTGCTAGGATTCTGTAATCAGCACAAAAAGTTGCAAGGCACATTTCAGCAAATTCCTGCATTTTGGGACGGTTCTCATATCTTTCTACAATATTGGTCATCCAAATATCATCTTCATCATCATCTCCAGCCATTTCTTTGCTTTTGTTCATTTCATGCAAAGGTTTACTTAGTCTTGTTGGATTTTCTCCGACAGGAATAAATGTTACCTTCCTAGAGCATTCCTTCATTTTGAGATTACACACACGGTATACTGCCTCTTGTGCACTCACTTCTCTATGATGTAAGTATGCAGATCCAATTTTCTTCATTGTTTGCCGTGCACTAAGATTTCCTTCCTCTGCTTCAATTTTTGTTTGTTTTAATAGCATACCCATTTCTCGTTCTGACTTTGAGATGTATGAAATAATGTACACAATGCAAGTGAATGGGTCCAACACATACTGAATGTCTAAATTAGCATCCCAGGATTTTAAAAGGCATGGGTTGTACTGATTAGTCCATACTTCAGAAGGTTCTCTTTGTAAAACAATGGTCTGTTTTGAACTTATAATGTTGAATGCATCTTCAAATAATTCTTGAGACAGTCCTAGTTTGTTAAACAATTCACTTGAAGATAAGTTTTCAGTTGGATCTTGAATGTTTTCCCACACTCTTTGCAAGATTGCCTTTGCATCATTTCTTTTCAATATCAAGTTTCCATCACTTTCATTCTCTGTGTCCTCTTGAATATTTCTAGGCTTGGTTAAGAATGTTTTTTTGGAAGGTGGTCTTGGGAAATTAAATCGACATTCTGTACCTTTCTTCCTGCAGGATTGTGAATGTTTTTTACTGTGTTGTTGTACATCTTGGACAATTTTACGTAGTTCTGCATCTTCGCTCTCAGAGGGTATTTCACATGTGACATATCTATCAATGAACTCACATACAGCATCTTCACCATCTTCGTCCAATTTAGGTGCCCCTTCTATCCAAAACAAACAATGCATGTGGGGTGAGCCTCTTTGCTGAAACTCTACTCTCTGGAAATAATCAACGACTTTTCCAATGGGTTCTGATGGTGACATAATCACATCATGTAGGAAAACATGAAATCTGTGTTCAAACATCCGTGCCACTGTTACAGGATTACTCCTTAAAACTTCACTTTTCTCTGTCCAGTCTAGGTCTTCTGCATGTCTGTCATCGCACTGTTGGCGTAATATTGCATCTATTGTTGTATTCCATCTGAATTCAGCAGCAGAAAAAGAACAGAACCAAGTTGGAATACCTATTTGACGTAGCATGGCAAAGAGATCCTTTTGTGCTGCTTGCCAGTATGCTGGTGTTCCCCGTATAGGCTGCATAAATCTCAAGGCTTCATCACTTCTAAACAATTTGGTTAACTTGTCAACATCTTGTAGCATTTCTCGGTTTATACTTTCCCCTGATGAAGTTTTAGCTGAAGATTTTCTGACAGATATTTGAGTTTTCTCAATAACCTGATTGAGTTCAGACATATACTGACAGAAAAATAAATAATTTGTATCTTTTGCATATCTGTTGTCGGCATTCATCAACCTATTATGAAAATATCTACCGAGAGTGATTTTAATATCCCTCCTCTCATTCCATGAATTTTGTCCTGTTGGAAATAGGTATGGAAATGTTTTAGCTTCATTTCCTTCATCCTGTAACATTCTTACTGGATTTTTTCCTTCCCCTGGAGCTAGATTGAACACATCATCAAAATAATGATCTAACACTTCCTGAACCACATCTATAGGTTGTAAGCAGGTGTCTAATGCAATGGAAACTGCAGGTGAATCCTGATCATCAGTATCTTCAATTTCACATATTTCAGAATTGTCTGTTTCTATTAAACAGTCATTTTCAGCAGATGCTTCCCAGTTCATATTTAATTGTATGTCCCTGTACCAGATGTTGTTTTCTGTCAAGAAGTTCAAAGCTTTGATCACGTGGTGCGGATTCACAAACTGATATTCTTGATATCCTTTAAATGAAAGCTTTCTTTTTAATTTCACTCTCAGAAGCATGGAAGCATCTGCTGTTCGTGGTAAACTAGCTGCTTTGTTTAAATCTGATGGTACACAGACAACTGGACCATGCACATTCTTTTGTCTTCCTTGCGGTAAGTTCATGACCTTCATGAATGGTATGTGAATGGAAATTAATTGCTTTTCTAAATCATTTAAAGTTCTAAGTTCCATGGGCACTGGTGGTACTTTCATTTTATTCACAGCTGCTTCAGCAGGAATTTTTCCTAAGAGTACTTTTTGATGACAAGTTCTGCAAATCCATAGAGATGACCTTGTGCAGCCTTGATGACAATTCACAGTGCAGTTGTGTAAATAGTCCTCTTTCACACACATTTTGACCATTTCTTTTCCACATTCTCTGCTCTCATATGATTTGCTGTCAAAACTACGCACCTGATTTTCAAATAATGTGCGTTGACAACAGCAACAGACATACTCTGGACTATTGCATGAATTTTGCTTAAACTTATTGATTACTTCAATTTCATTTCCCAGCTTCAGAATGGCTTCCCTCCTTCTTTGTTTTACTTGATCTTTTCTCTTCTCTCTGAAATTTTTGTCACTTTTGTATTTTACCCTACAATTCTTCAGAAGAGCACTCTTAAACTGGGGATTTTTGTATCGTTCAACATTATTGTTTTTCACATTCTCTCTGTGCATCAAATTTGTTTTATATTTCTCAACACTACTCTCCATAACCTGCTTTTTATGCTCAAGGTTTGTTCTGTACTTGTGTATGCTAGCCTTTCTTACAGTTTCTCTATGTTTTTGGTTAGTTTTGTACTTGTACACACTAGATTTTTTTACAGTCTCTTTATGTTCAGGGTTTGTTCTGTATTTCCTTTTACTTGCTTCTTTCACATTCTCTTTATGTTCAGGGTTTGTTCTGTATTTCCTTTTACTTGCTTCTTTCATCTTTTGTTGATGAGACACACAAGTTTTATACTTTTGAATGCTTTCAAACTTTTTCCTTAACCGGTATTTTGGATTGTTAGAATACATCTTTTTGTTGACTTTCTTACACCTCATATTCACATTTTCTTGAAAGTGCAGAGAGTCTTTACATTTTTCATAGTTTTGCTTTGCTTGATGAATAACCTTCTTCCTGAAGATAGGATTATCCTTATATCTCCTCCTGTTTCTTCCTAAAACCCTGTTTCTTTCTTCAGAACATGTTTTGTATTTCAAATTCTTTTTCTCAAGATATTCTTTGTATTTGTTCTGCTTCACTTCCCTTTTTCTCGCATATGGCAGTGGATTTGCAGAGTTGTATAAACAAGGAGAATCTGTAAAGGGTGTTTTCTCCAGCTGTGATACAACTACATTATAATGATTTTCATTAATGTGGTGCAAATAAAATGAGCCTCTGTTAACATGGCATCCTGATTCTACTTGTTCCCCTGAGTATCGTAACCATCGTCCTTGGGAAAATGTGTAAATGTCAATTTGCAGCATGTGAGCAGTGGCTATAAGTTCTAATTCAGATGCCCATCTTCCATTTTCAGACATTTTTGACATTTCAAGATAGGAACTTATTGTCTGCCTACTGTCTCTTTGAAAGCCCTTAAAGAGAAATTCATTCTTCGTTAAATGTCTGCATACTGCTTGTCGAATTACTTTGTGAAAATTTTCAGTATTTGAAATACAGTAAGAAATAGCCCTGAAAAAGCAATTCCCATCCTGTGCAATATCCTTCACAAGTACAGACTGCTCAGCAATGAAATCGGTGTAATAATAAGCTTCATCCACTGAAAAATCAATACCAAGTTTATGACAAATATCCTTTTTAATCTCCATATTAACTGCTGCAGAGAGAGGAGGAAATTCATTCCCTATGTTCTCATTTTCAGTATACAGGTAACATAAATCATCTGCATCGCTACCATCTTTCCCACCACACTGTAGCAATTTCTTTTCTACATCTAGAGCAGATACATCAACTTCGCATTTCTTAGTTGGGAACGGTGCTTCTTTTGTTATAGAATCACATGTGTTTGCAAAGATCTGTTTAATTGAACAATGCACACCTGTTATTTCACAGTCAACAACAGCTGAGTAACCCATGGACAATGCTAATGACCGAATGTGATTATAAATTTCTTCGAATGTCTGATAAAGCATCCTTGTGCTTTTTCCAGTTACACTCAAAAGTCCTTGTGCAGATCTAGAGTGTGGATCAAATGTGAAGAATCCATTGTCAGTTTTCCCAACTACAAATGCATTTCCACCAAAACATACAATACACCCATTGGTATTTCCAAGCGACAGCTGTAATGCATCTCTAAGTGAATAAGCACAGAAATCATCATAGCATACTTCTGCACTTGATAGATTTATTACACTTGCAATTGATTCATTCGCTTTGAATTCAAACATTCTACCAAAGCACTCAAAATAATGAGGGAGCTCACTAACTAGCAGGTACCTGCTTTTGATTGTAGAACTGCGTTGCAAGTAAGTGTACAACTCGTCTCCTGTTGCTAAAATCTTGTTCATGTCTCCTCTTTGCCAGTACTTCGCATCTTTAATGTTATGATATGCAAGACCAGATAAACAATTTGCTACACACTGTGTGCCTGCATTTTCACCAAAAATAATTTCTCCCTGGTGAAATGAACCTTGAACAACACTCATACTGTTTGAAATTTGCTCATTTTCATATCTCATATTTTTCTCTTCCTCATTATTTCTGTTTTGATCATTATGCATATATTTTTGACTTACATGATTCTCAAGCATTTGTTCAGAATTTACATATCGATTTTTGTTACAGTGATATTCATTTTGCTTTCTCTGGTTTTCATGATTCAATTTTTCTGGAGTTTGATATCCATAATCTATATGTTCTTTGGTCTCATTTTCATTCTCTATTTTCATATTTTCATGTATCTCACTCTTTTGTTTCTGAATGCCATATCTCTTATTTTCAAATTTCTCTAGTATCTCAATTCTATGTCTTTGCTTATTTTGATCTTGGTAATCATATTCATTCTCTAGTTTCTCTTGATATTCGTTTGAAATTCCTTTAGTATTCGTGTGAAACTCAGTTTTTAAATCAGTCAAAAAGCCCTCATCTTTTTTTAGTGTCCTGCTGGTCTCCTCCGCCCTGGAGGTATCCAGCTGCGCCTGACCTGCTGGGCTAGGCTTAAAGCCATCAACATGCCCAGGTACTCTCGGTGGAGTACAAACCCACGGTGGGGAGTCAGGGGACGGTGCCTTGTCCTCGTTGCGGACAAACAGACGACTTCCCCGAGGAGATGGCAACCTCGGGGCAGGTGAATGCATTCTCACACAAGGTGAGGCCTGCACCCTGGCCAGGGGTTTTTCCTCTTTAGGTGGAAACCCCATGGAACCAAGCCCCGGAAAATTACCGGGAGGAGCTGAGACAGCTCCATCCTCCAACCTGCCAGGAACAGAAAACTTTGATTTCTCTCTCTCCTGTCTCTTTCTGGCTTTGTCACGCTCACGCCGTTGCCTATTACTAATGGCCTTTTTTCTCTTTGGCATCTAAAAAAAATAAAACCTTTTTCTTAATTTTAAGCATTCTGATCAGTGATTATTTTAGCATCTATTCTGCACTCTTAGTTAAACAAGAGGCCCAAGGGCCTTGAATTGCTCTCTGATAAACTCTGTAATCTATCACTATTATTAGTATTGAAGCCCTAACTCCAAATATTCTAAGACCCAAGATGCATCAACTGACAAAGTTTGGTGATTATTAGCCAGTTAGGACTGAAGATATTTCAATATAACTATAAAATACATGTACCATAAGTAGGTCACCATCAACTGACAAAGTTTGATGATTCTAAGCCAGTAAGTACCTAAGATACTTAAATCATAAGATACTTGAATAATAGGGGTGCAATGATACGCCTACCTCACGATACAATACATAATTACATATCGCGGTATTCAGTTCACGGTACAATACGTATCACGATATATCTCATATTCGGTTAAAAAAACAGGCATTTTTCATCATATACTTTAAACTGGATGTAATTTCCTGTGCAAATTTTAATCTTCAACATATCCTGATCCTTGTATGCAATTTGAGGAAAATCTGCCGGGTGGTTCTTGGTGGTTTTTTAGCAAACAGTACTTTTGGTTTTATTTTCCTGATTATCTCCCCTTGTTTAAGGGTCCCAACCCTAGTTTTAGTAAAAATGGTAGCCCTTGGGACAAGGATACCCTGTGACAAATTTAACAATGATTGGCCAAGGGGTTCTTGAGATATTGCCTATATTCTAAAAAAGTTTATGCACACCGGAAAAATGGCCATGGCATTAGAGCTAACAAGATGTGTTTGTGAAACGGTGGCAACAAAGTTCAAATAAGTGCCACGCCACAGCATGATACGCCCGTCAAAAAATTACAATTACAATGTATCTTAAACAGTTAAAAGTACAGGAAAATCATGTCAACCTTGATTTTAAGATTTCAATGATTTTTACACACCTTAAAAAATTAAATTTTTTTATCCATGACCATCTCCTGTGGTGTAGGCATTAATTATAACAAATATTGCATCATTCATACCTTGCCAAATGCCTACCATATTAAACAATATCAAATAGTTAAGTCTTCACAACTTAATCTATACCTAATTAATTTTGGAAATAAAAGGCTGGCCATCAAATATAAACTGACCAACAGTTCTTCTGTCTAATTCCCGAAGGGTACAGATAAGATCATGCTCTGAAGAAATGAAAGAGACATGCAGCTAGCCTTCCTACATTGAACACATTACTTAATCTTTAACTGGATGCTTGTCTACTCATTACTCCCAAAAGATTATTGGATCTGCACTATCTACCATAAAACATTTTTAAAACATATAAAACATAAATGATTTTTTTTTAAGATTTAATGTCAGACAGTTAATTGTTAATATGCAATTCATATGGACATGCAGATTCCACCCCCTTCCCCCATAAAACTAATTTTTAAGTTCATAATATTATATAATATCAAAATAGTTTAGTATGCAATATCAAATTAGTTTTAATTACAAATTCATTTTAAAACTTCGGCTAGCCAACAAGAGCTATTTTAATCCAACAGGCTTACCCATTTGGCCCAATACTCAAGGGATATAGATAGCACCAATGCTCTTACAGCTACTCCTCACACTAAACTTATTAATTTCTCTCTCTAAATTGACATGCAATTTTCTGTTATCAAAATTCTTCTTGACCAGTGCTTGATAATTAGACTCATGGGAGTGGTGGAATTTCTCTAACATACATTATATTTGTTATAGATTGCTGTCAAGTATATGCTAAAAAAATAAGAATTTTCTTGATTTAACATTTTTCTTATAAGGTTAGTGCAATAGTTTTACATTTTTTTGAATGTGTAAATGAATAGAAAAAAAGACGTTTTTTTTTTTTAAATTCCACTTAAATTAAAGGTCATAGTGGCCTTGAAATAGGTTGTGACACACCTTCTACCAAAGATGCATAAACTGGCCAAGTTTGATGATTCTAAGTCTAATAGTTTTCTAGTTATGGACCGGACAAGATTTTTCCATATTTGGCTATAACTTTTTAATTATAGGTCAGAGCGACCTACTTTTTGTGCGCGACACACCTTCTACCCAAGATGTATCAGCTAACAAAGTTTGATAACTCTAGGCCTTATAGTATTAAAGTTATGAGCCGGACAGGAGAAAAGCTAACAGACGGACGGACGGACAGACAGACAAGAAGCCTATAAGATAATACGTCCCGTCTTAAGACGGGCGTATAAAAATCTATTTTTATCATATTGGTCACAGTCAAGGTCACAAGGTCATTGACCATGGTGTCATTTGAAAGCACTTAATCAGTTGAGTATGCATCCCAAATATGAAGTCCCTGTCTCATATGGTTCAAAAGTTATGGCAAAAATTGTAAAAAGCTATTTTAAGCATATAGGTCACAGTCAAGGTCACAAGATCATTGACCTTGTCGTCGTTTGAAAAGACTTTATTAGTGGAGTATGCATATCAAATATGAAGTCCCTATCTCCTATGGTTAAAAAGTTATGACAGACAGTGGAAAAAGCTATTTTTAGCATATAGGTCACAGACAAGGTCACAAGGTCATTGACCTTGGTGTCATTTGAAAGGACTTAATCGGTGGAGTATGCATCCCAAATATGAAGTCCCTGTCTCCTATGATTCAAAAGTTATGGCAAAAAGTGTAAAGAGCTATTTTTAGCATAAAGGTCACAGTCAAGGTCACAAAATCATTGACCATTTCGTCGTTTGAAAGGACTTTATTAGTGGAGTATGCATATCAAATACGAAGTCCCTATCACCTATGGTTATAAAAAGTTATGATAGACAGTGGAAAAAGTTATTTTTAGCATATAGGTCACAGACAAGGTCACAAGGTCATTGACCTTGGTGTCATTTGAAAGGACTTTATTAGTGGAGTATGCATACCAGATATGAAGTCTCTATCTTTTATTGTTCAAAAGTTATGGCAAAAAGTGTAAAAAGCTATTTTTAGCATATAGGTCACATTCAAGGTCACAAAATCATTGACCTTGTCGTCATTTGAAAGGACTTTATTAGTGGAGTATGCATATCCAATGTAAAGTCCCTATCTCCTATGGTTAAAAAGTTATGACAGACAGTGGAAAAAGCTATTTTTAGCATATAGGTCACAGACAAGGTCACAAGGTCATTGACCTTGGTGTCATTTGAAAGGACTTTATTAGTGGAGTATACATACCAGATATGAAGTCTCTATCTTTTATTGTTCAAAAGTTATGGCAAAAAGTGTAAAAAGCTATTTTTAGCATATAGGTCACAGTCAAGGTCACAAGATCATTGACCTTGTCGTCCTTTCAAAGGACTTTGTTAGTGGAGTATGCATACCAAATATGAATTCCCTATCTCCTATGGTTAAAAAGTTATGAATAACAGTGGAAAAAGCTATTTTTAGCATATATGTCACAGTCAAGGTCACAAGGACATTGACCTCGATGTCATTTGAAAGGACTTTATTAGAGGAGTATGCATACCAAACATGAAGTCTCTATCTCTTACGGTTTAAAAGTTTTGGCAAAGGTTAAAGTTGACAACAGACAGACAGACAAACAGATAAACAGAGAGGACAAAACAATATGGGTCCCGAAAAAATTCGGGCGCATAAAAATGACAAAAGGCCTTTGGGCAACATCGCTCACCTGAACATTGTGGCTAGGAAGAAAGCAGAAATCTGTTAACTATTGAAAATTTAAACCAACAAGAGATGTTTGTAAAACACTTATGCCCCCCTCCCCCCAAATTTGAATTTTTTTGTAAGTCCAAGGGGGCATAACTCTGTCAAAAATGGCACGTCTGTATCCAAAACAGAACTTGACCTAGATATTCATCTGATTAATCTGTATATTAAATTTCATCTTAGTATGTGCAACGGTTGCAAAGAAAATGAACGGAAACTGCAAATAATTGAAATTTTTCCAAGTCCAAGGGGCATAACTCTGTCAAAAATGGTGCGATCGTACCCAAAACAGAACTTGGCCTAGATATTCATGTGATATATCTGTATACCAAATTTCATTTCAGTATGTGCAACGGTTGCAAAGAAAATGAGCGGAAACTGCAAATAATTGAAATTTTTCCAAGTCCAAGGGGCATAACTCTGTCAAAAATACTGCGATCGTACCCAAAACAGCACTTGGCCTAGATATTCATGTGATATATCTGTATACCAAATTTGATTTCAGTATTTGCAACGGTTGCAAAGAAAATGAGCGGAAACTGCAAATAATTGAAATTTTTCCAAGTCCAAGGGGCATAACTCTGTCAAAAATGGTGTGATTGTACCCAAAACAAAACTTGGCCTAGATATTTATGTGATATATCTGTATACCAAATTTGATTTCAGTATGTGCAACGGTTGCAAAGAAAATGAGCGGAAACTGCAAATAATTGAAATTTTTCCAAGTCCAAGGGGCATAACTCTGTCAAAAATGGTGCGATCGTACCCAAAACAGAACTTGGCCTAGATATTCATGTGATATATCTGTATACCAAATTTCATTTCAGTATTTGCAACGGTTGCAAAGAAAATGAGCGGAAACTGAATGGACCTACAGACCGACAGACCGACCGACAGACAGCAGCAAAGCAATATGCCCTCCCTTCTTCGAAGGGGGGCATAAAAAGTGGTCCTTACCAATGCTTAAAGGGCCTGGGGAGAGGGTATCATTTGAACAAACTTTAATCTATACTAAGTAAAGACAGTTGCATATTTCTTTGACTGTCTGTTCCTTTGTTGTCCTTTACATTTGAACTTACATTGCCCCCCCATTTCTATGTAAAACTTTGATCCACCATTTTGCCCCCGCCCTAACCCCTGGGGGTCATGTTTTTCACAAACTTAATTAATCTATGCTACCTGAGGATGCTTCCCTGTAAGTTTCATTTTTCCTGGCACTGTGGTTCTTGAGAAGATTTTAAAAAAAATTTCCTATATATTTTTATGTAAATGTGTGTTTTATGTTATGTAAATTATGTAAAAGTTTTGGTCTAAATTGGCCCAGTGATTCTTGAGAAGATGAAAATATGAAAAGTTTACAATGACAACAACAACTAATACTAATTGTAATGGGGACCGTTACAGATGTTCCACAAACGCTCCCCAACTCCCTTTTATAGTCATATTCCCTGTAAGCTTCATTAAATAAGATAAACTTTATGCATTTGAGACTTTAACGTTTACCCAGAAGTGTACTATGTTCATTCAAATTTTATCATTGCACACTAGAGCATGGGAATGCATGTGCCTAATGACCACCATATCATGCATGTGCCTAATGACCACCATATCATCTTGTCTACACAATCTATATATTTGAATATGCTAAATATTAAAGTATTTAATCCAAAAGTATTAAAAAAGAAGATGCTCAAGTGTATTTTTGATTTTACCCATTTCACATGCATGCACATGCATACATGAGCATGGTGACCATACCTTCTTATAGAAATCCATTACATCTATCTATGTTCTAAATCCCAACCAATTTGGTTGAAAACCAAGGGAGTTATAGCTGTTTAAAGTTTCAGCCAATCAGATTGCAGCGCACGTACACGCACCGGTATGCATGTGCATAGTGACCATACATTCTTGTAGAAGTCCATTATATCTATCTATGTTCCAAATCCCATCCTGTTTGGTTGAAAACCAAGGGGATTATAGCTATTTAAAATTTTAGCCAATCAGATTACAGCGCATGTGCATGCACGTGTTTTTATGATAATTGCTATATATCATGTTGTAGGATATCCTAATGCATGTCTATGTTCAAAATTTCAAAGGATTTCATCAAAAAACAAGAAAGAAATTGAGACTTTAGTTTCAGCCAATCAGAACGAAGCGCACATGTATGCGCACGAGATGATTGGCCATTGTGGCCCCACCCTACCCCCGGGGGTCATGATTTGTACAAACTTGAATCTACACTTCCTGAGGATGTGAAGATTGAAGATTTGAAGATTTCCCCTATATACTTCTATGTAGAACTTTGATCGGCCATTGTGGCCCCACCCTACCCCAAGGTTCATGATTTGTACAAATATGAATCTACACTACCTGAGGATGCTTCCACATGAGTTACATCTTTTCTGGCCAAGTGGTTCTTGAGAAGAAGATTTTTCAAAACTTTTCACTAATTCATAATTATCTCCCCTTGGAAGAGGGTGTGGCCCTTCATTTGAAAAAAAACTTGAATTCTATTTACCTACGGATGCTTTGTGGCAAGTTTGGTTGAAATTGGCCCAGTGGTTCTTGAGAAGAAGATGAAAATGTTAAAAGTTTACAACGACAGACAACGGACAAATTTTGATCAGAGGCTCACTTGAGAGCCTTCGGCTCAGGTGAGCTAAAAAGACATATATGACTGAACACATTACACACCTGATGTCTCCTCTTAAGTTGTCAAATGAAAATCACACTTTTGTTTGGCGATAGTTTTTTTCTTTTTACTTCAAACATTAAGAGCCCCTTTGATATCTGAATTACAATGCCCATTTCAGACAAGAGTCGAGATTAAGTCACGATTTTATGCATTACTAAAAACCAGCTATTATTCGTGTCATCTTTTATTCACGATTCGTCAATCTATAATCAATCCATGATGATTAATTTCTGCGACTGAGGAAACATTCTCCACAAATCCTTAGCAAAATGAATAGTTCGCGCAATTAATATTCAAGAGTTAAAGGATGTCGCGGAACTCGTGGATATTTCTCTCACGTGAATACAAATTGGTCTACCATATATAATATTAAGTAGGCTTATAATTTATCAGCAATAATTCAGCACATAGTCGTCACACTTACTCACCTTCCCTATCAGATATATACTATATACATGGAAATTTTTGCCTCTCTTGCTCTAGCCTCATATGGGCAAATTTAAATACAGCATAATTTCTTAATTGAAACAAAACAATGACTAGGCAAATATAAAATGAACAAAATTGTTCGCTAGTATGAAAGGACAAAAATAACAAGGGGTGGAAATAATCCTGTATACAGTATTTAATGCATTGTCTAAGCCGTCTAATATATAGACTTTCAAATGGGCTTCATATAAAAATTATTAAATCTAAATAATAACATGGCACTTTAAATTTTCATTTGGGCACTCTCTGATAGGTCTTTGAAATAAACTTTTTACTTTAACAGGTCCAGGAAAATCACTATATTTAGCTATATAGCTTAATTTACCTAAATAGCTTTACCTATATAATATAGCTTTATTTCGCTATTTTGGATTAAGTTTCTTTTCTTTTCTTTGTTAAAATAGCTGCTTACTCACAGATTAACTGTTATACACAGCCCTAAAACTTTTAGATGTTTGATTGCAATTGCACAAAAGGAGAAACATTTTTATAAGTGGGTTTTTGGTGATTTGTTTTCAAACCATTTCAATGAAAGTTGAAAACTAATATTGCCTCATTATGCGACTTTTTGTCTGCTTTTAATAAAACAGAAATTTACTCTGAAATAGCTAAATAAAGCTATGTTATAACTTATATAGGTAAATAAAGCTATATAGGTAGATTTAGCTATGTCATGTATGTAGCTAAATATAGTGATTTTCCTGGACCTGTTTAATAGATAGAAAAAATTAGTATTTCATTTTGGATAGCTTTATATTTCAAGAAATTAGTGCTGACTTTTATTTATGTCCAATTGTAACCAGTATCACCCGTTACGAATTGCCCCAAAGGAATCTAGTAACTTAAAAATAGACAAAATCAATATGGCTACAATTTAACCAGCATACTGATGTGTATGTTACCTTTGTTACTTGATGAAATAGTCCTGTAACAGAGTTACAATTGAACATAGGTAAAAGCAGGGACCTTTAATAGTAAAGAGCCATTTAGAGGTCCCAGGTAAAGGGCAGCACTAATTTGTAGAATGCAAAGAAAGACAACTCTTCGAAAAAATAATTAACATTGCTACTGTACTTAAATACACCATTGTTTACATATTGAACAAATGAATGCACAATTTGATTGTCTAGAAAGATTTTATATGCAACAATCATTCTTGGGATTAAAGATGGCGACTACATTTACCCTCTAGGTTAAATGTAAACTTACACTGCGCTTTGAACAGTACCGATCGATCAACGGCCTTTCTCAATTAAGTTTACTCCTTATGTTGCTCAGTTATCTACACAATCCAAAGTCCTGTAACTTTGACCACGTTACCCGTCTTACTAATCTTTGCAAATCTATCTTCTTGAATCAGGTTGATCTTCT
>PRKT01000261.1:66595-79979 GCA_003671525.1 Saccostrea glomerata | reverse complement strand
ATATTTATAATGCAACATTTTGGTACAAAACTAACCAAATAACTGTTATTCTGCCTGATTTTATTCTTAAAATACACAAAAATCCAGGAGCTTCCGGGGGCTGCGCCCCCTGGGCCCCCACCATTCAAAGTATGACATGACTATTAAACCGTCGTACTTTAATTGGTACATCGCTAACTAATACCACTATTAGTAAGTTATAAGTAATTAAATCGTTTATTATATAGTGGCATGTGTTACAATAAAATGAGAATTGAGAAACATTCAATACATTTATTATTCAAACATCCGGACCTATATGCTATATACTTTTAACAAAAATAATCGAAAAATATGCATTACTATTGTGCCTGGTTTTACTCTAAAATACACGACACCCAGGAGCTTCTTAAGTTTCTTAAGTCGTAATAACGACTTTTTATCTCGTTTTTACGACTTTTTATCTCGTTATTACGACTTTCTTCAATAGTAGTAAAGACATTTTATCTCGTTATTACGACTTTTTATCTCGTTATTACGACTTCCTTAAGTCTTAATAACGACTTTTTATCTCGTAATAACGACTTTTTATCCCTTTATTACGACTTTCTTAAATCGCAGTAACGACTTTTTATCTCGTTATTACGACTTTCTTAAGTCGTAGTAACGACTTTTCATCTCTTTAATACGACTTTCTTAAGTTTTTCATTTGAAACATTTCTTTGACTTGATCCTTCTTGGAGAGAAACGGAAACGTGTCCGATATAACGATGTCGTGACTCTAATGAACATTTTCATCAGCAGGAAAATTATGTTTGAGAAAATAATGGAGAAGCCTCCACCCCCGCCCTGCAACGTGCCAGATAAGCAGATGATATTCATTTTATTTTGTCAGTTTGATGTATAAATCAACTTCACGAGGCGGACATGTTTCCGTAATACGCCATTGTTTGTAATTACGACTTTAGAAAGTCATTGAATCTTACTGAAGAAAATCGTCATACCGAGATAAAAAGACGTTATTACGACTTAAGAAAGTCGTAATAACTTGATGAAAAGTCGTTATTACGACTTAAGAAAGTCGTAATAACGAGATAAAAAGTCGTTATTGATGAGATAAAAAGTCGTTATTATGACTTAAGAAAGTCGTTATTACGAGATAAAAATTCGTAATAACGAGATAAAAAGTCGTTATTACGACTTGAAAAAGTCGTTATTACGAGATAAAAAGTCGTAATTACGATTTAAGAATGTCGCCCTCCGAGGGTCATGGAATAAGATTCCATTATGTTCAAAAATAAAGTTTATATTGGTCAATTAAACGGTTTTTGAAAAATAGATATCTTTTTCAAAAAAATGTTTTCTTATTGTAGCAGTTATTTATTGAATCTTTCGTTTATCAAACAGTAAGCAGCAATTAACTTTCAGCTTTCGGTTTGCGTTCATTCACCGTATGCCAGTGCAAAACATGAGTATTTTTTCCATCAGTCTTGAGTATAGAAAACCCATTAGGGCAAACAAGGACCTCTAAAACATCATAGGTGGGATCGGGTGCCATGGAGGAGTGAGCATCCCCTGCCGACCTGTCACATCCGCTGTGTGCTCCTTCTCATGATCGGAAAATAACGGAAAAAATCCATTTACAATTAATGTGTAAATAATGCCTTTGCAATTAGTATATATGAAAAACGTCAGTCAGCATTTCACTCAGTGATAGATTGTATTTGCTGACAAGGTGACTGTATCAACCATAGAACTTTATACGAAACGATGATTATTAATGAGACTGTTGATATTCTTATTTCATCAACTTGTTTGTCAATAACTTACCTCGTTATAGAAATTGTTCATACGTAGAGCATGCGCATGCAGATCGAATAAACTGAGATATGTATACTCCGTATGCAGGTGATAAGGGCATCAGTAAAGGAAGATGACGATTAAAAATTTAAAGCTATCACCTTTATCATATCTTTGTTGTAAGATTACCATCAAGTATCGTGTTTTAAACAATCAGTATATGATGAGATTTTTGAGAAACGGGGAACACAAATGCCAGATGACGGAAATCGTATAAGTATATAGATGTGTCTTATTTCGCTCATTTGGCATAGTTGGGTTTCCCCGTAGAATGTTACTTTTTTCTCACTCTTATGTCTTGTTTAACGTTGTCCTGTGCAAAATGGCGGTCAGCTTTAATATTTTTAAAATTAATTACTAAAATGAAATACGATGCCCCACCTCTTTGGAACCCCTGGGGCCACACATTTCACAATGTTGAAAAAGGCACCCTTGCTTATCATAGATATTTTATTAATTCCAAGAAGCAGATTTCAAAGCATTAATTCATTTTCAGAATACAATTATTAGATCCCAACCCCTCCCCCTGGTACACCTGACCCAAGGAGCATTAAAATTAACAATTCTGGAAGAACGATCCTTGTTCTTCGTAGATAATCAGAATAATATTAAGAAGCAGACGAGAAGATTTTCAAAGAATTCATGCAGTTTCTTTATATAATTGTCATGTTGTAATTTTTTAATTTACCGGGTGCAGTAAATACAAAATTTACAAATGTTGTAAATTTTGTATTTACTGCCACCCGGTAAATTCAAAATTTACAACATGACATAATCATTAGAGCCTCGCCCTAACACCAGAACCTCTGGCCCAGGAAATTCACAATTCTGGAAGAGACACCCTTCCTCATCCAAACTATGTACAAAGTTCATTTGTTTAATACATGTACCCAGGAGCAGAGGAGAAGATTTCCAAAGAAGTATGCATTTTCACTAGATAATCATTTATTTATAGGTCCGCCCTAATACCAGATTCCCTGACCTAGGTAGCAGGAACTTCACAAATTTTTAAGGACGTATTTTTGCAACCACTATTGGAATAACGACCACTATTAAAATAGTTATTTCAATAGTGATTGAGAGTGCATTTCAATAACAAACACAGGTCGCAACCACCATTGAAATACGACCACTATTGATTATTGAAATAATAGTAGGCCTATAAATATTTCAATTGTCGTTGAGTGTGCATTTCAAAAGCAAACACTGATTGCAACCACTATTGAAATATATATTTCAATAGTGGTTAAGAGTGCGTTTCAGTACAAAACACAGGTAGTAACCACTATAGAAATAACGTTCACTATTGAAAGAATTATTTAATAGTGATTGAAAGTGCATTTCAAAACAGAACACAGGTTGCAACCACTTTCGCTATTAAAAGAAGATTTCAATAATGATTTCAAAAGTGATTTAAATGATTCTTTTGATAGTTGCTTATAACAATCCAATACTAAACCATATTGCAAGACTTGCTGAAATAATACACAGGTATTACTTTTTAAAAAATATAAGGATTAATTGTTCATGATATTTTCAAACATTTTTTAATTTATTTATTGAGTTTACTATTAAAATTACGACTACTTGTGAATGATTATTTCAAAAGAAGTTGTAAATACGTTTCAAAACACCACCACATTTTATGCACTATTGAAATAACAGCCACTATTGAATATCTATTTCAATAATGTTTGAAAATTCATTTTGGAAATATCACCTCTATGCAACCAGTACTGAAGTTAGAAATTGATGCATTGTAAATCAAATGTTAATGAGATTGCATTTCAAAAACAACGCTACATTACATTCCATCAAATATTGTTATACGAGTCATTTTAGCTAAATCTTTCAATAGTGGTTACTACCTGTGATTATGTTCCCCAAACGAAGTTGGGGAACATATTGTTTTTACTCTGTTTCTTATTATGTTCCCCAAACGAAGTTGGGGAACATATTGTTTTTACTCTGTTTCTTATTATTAGGTCTTTCCACCTTTCTGTGGAAAGACCTATTGAAATTGTTCTGTTTATTAGGTCTTTCCACCTTTCTGTGGAAAGACCTATTGATTTCCTTCTGTTTCTTCTTTTCCTTATTTTTTATTATTTTTCCGCCGTGTGATTTTTTGTTTCAAGATTTATCGAAAAGATTTTTATTCCATAAGAATGTACTTTGTAAAAGATTTTTGCAGTTGACCCTGCGTAAATGAACTTGAACCCCTTTCGGAGTTATTACCCCTTTTGCAAAAAAGCTTGTTATCGCTACTCCTTCAAATCCATAAACCGTAGAGAAATGAAATCTTCACTAATCTCTTCGACTTATTTAGTAAACACTTCATTGATATATTACGAAAGTATTCAACGACCCTTTGAATGAGTTCTTGCCCCTGAAACTTTTTGAATTTAACAAATAATTTAAAATTTCCGAAACAACAAGTCGTAGAGACATGGGACCAACTGCATAAGATTCATTGACCTTTGACCTTAAAATTCATATGAAGGTCAAAGGTCAAGGTCATTCAAAAAAATGAGAAATTCAGCTCTTTTTATATCTCTTTTGTCTTTCAACATATATTTAATGTCTATGCATCATTAATATGTACTCTTAAAACTGTTTCAAAGATTTCATTCTTGTCCCCTAACATTAACCCTTTGAAAAGTTATTGCCCTTTGTGCGAAAAACCTTGTTATCGCTACTCCTCCGAAATTGTAGACCGTAGAGACACCAAACCTTCACTAAAGTCTAAATGGTCTTTAGGCCTAACCTAACTGTATAAGTGCAAAAGGATTTACTGACCCCTTATATGAGTTATTGCCCTTTAACTTCTTTGTACTTATTATTTAACCTTATAACTTAAAAAGTATAAGTTGTAGAAGCATGGGGTCAACTGCATTGTGACCCTTGACTTTTGACCTTGATCATTTTTTCGAGGTCAAAGGTCAAGGTCATTCCATTTTTTTTTAAATTTTCATTTTTTCTATACTTTAAGACAATTTTGGTTTCTTTTTAATGGAATTTAATTTCAAAGAGTCGGATATAAAACAAAATAAAAATTCAAAGAAGGTGGAAAGACCTCTTATTGTTCTGTGAACAATAAGTCTCCTAGTTAGGTCTTTCCACCTTTCTGTGGAAAGACCTCTTGAAATGCTTCTGTTTTTTATTTTATTTCTCACCTTATGTTTTGACACCGTAAGACTTATCGAAAAACTTTATAGTTCATGATACTGGATATTTAAAGTTATTCCGAAAAATGACCCCCCATGTTTTAACTTAGACCCCTTACGCAGTTATTGGCCCTTTCACTGTTAAGCTTGTTATCACTACTCCTCAGAAACTGTAAACCGTAGAGATATAAAACCTTCACCATTGTCTTCAACTAATTCAGGAGACTTTTAAGTCTATTCATTGCGAAAGTTTTCTTTGACCCCTTCAATGAGTAACTGCCCCTAAAAGTTTATAAATTTTACAAAAAATAAAAAATTTTCAGAACGAAAAGTCGTAGAGACATGAAACCAACTGCATAACATTCAATGACCTTTTGCCTTCAAATTCATTTCAAGGTCAAAGGTCAAGGTCATTCCAAATATGAGAAATAAATTTCTCTTGATAGCTCTTATGTCCTTAAACATATACATTCTATCTTATGTCTTTAATATGTACTTTTAAAACTCTTTAGAAGATATAAATCTTGGCCCCTAAGATTGACACTTTTAAAAGTTGTTGCCCCTTGTGCTAAAAACCCTTGTTATCGCTACTCCTCTGAAACCCTAAACCATAAAGGTACAAAACCTTCACCAATGGCCTTGCCTAATTATGGGGACTCTTCAATCTATTCATTGCGAAAGCATTCGGTGACCCCTTCAATGAGTTATTGCCCCTGAAACTTTTTGAATATTACAAATAATTAAAAATTTTCAAAACGACAAGTTGTAGAGACATGAGATATATATATATATATATATATATATTTCGTGTGAAATACTATTAAAATATATAAGTCGTGATATTGTACAGAAAAAATTAACTTCAAATCTGTGTGGAAGTACCTTTAATGGTCCCCATGCTTTTTTTTGGTAAGGATGTTATTATCCATCCATTCTGTCGCCGAGATATGACATTAACTGTTCTTGTCATAAAAATTAACTCACACGGTAAGAAATATAAAACTCGGAAAAATCTTTTAACTTTTGTGACAGAACGCTACAGAGGGGGTCACGTGACAGCCAATATCACCTGATTTGCGCATGTGCAGAACGGTGGTTGATGTGCATTAAAATTGGGGAGGATTAATTTAAAATATAATCAACATTGAAACCAAATATTGTTTCTTGTATGGAAGTTATTCAATTAGTTTGCGAACTTTTTGATCACCCCTCGTACATCGGTCCTTTTTCATTCTTCCATAATAATGCATTCAGGGCAAGTGCTATTTGTGGAAGAAGCGAAAGCAAATAGTAAGAAAACTAGACATGAAACTCGTTGCGAGCAACGAGAGGTCTTCCGTCCGCTTCCGGAAGGAAAACGTTAAATCGAACAGAAAAATTGAAAAAGATTTGCACACAAGGGGGATTGAACACAAGACGCCAGCATGAAACTCCGTCGCACTTAATACTCCGCTATCGCGACCTCTACTCTAAATCTACTTATATTTATGTACAAAACAGTGCTGCTGTCTTAAAATTATGAAAGGCAGGTCACTATTCAAAATTTAGCGGCAAACCCACGTGTTAATTTTTGCGCCTTTTCTTCGGAATGTTCTATTAAATAGGTGTGATAGCTTTAATGAAGTTAAAAAAAGAACGTTCTTATAGTCTATTCAAGGTTTAGAAAGTATATTTAACACAATTTACAAATTCAATATTGAATAAATGCATTTAACACTAAAGCGGCGAAACAGTTACGAATTTTTAACTATGTTTCATTTCCTTTGTATCCCCAAAGTGAACTATCCCGATTAGTAAGTCTACAAAGGATGAAATGTTTCGCCGAAAAACATGAAATCTGATATCATTCTTGCTCAATAACTCTGAGCCAATAATACTAAAATAAACTCCATGAAGCGATCTTTTAAAAGAAAATCTTATTTTTGTCTTATTTATAAGTTTAATATGACACAATTGTGCATAGGAAAAACAGTGGTTAAGATTTATAATTAAAATATTATTGATATTCTTTCTTGAGAAAGCATTACTTATAAGCATGATTAAAGATCTGTTTTTCCATGGTGCACAAAAGATATTTCCTTTGCACATTTAGTCTTTTACCAATTATAGAAGACGTTAGTTTGACACAGAACTGCAACGAAACTACGACGTGACAATCTAAGTATTCCTTTACATTTCATTTATCCTTATGTTACTTTTGTTCAAGCAAACGCTCGGCTGCCTCCGTAAACCCCTATTGCGAAATGTCGGCGTTGACAGAGACAGCCGCCATTTTGGGCCCGCTTCAGATTTTTAAATGCTAATATCTAGAGTTTAGATTTATCAACATTCAAACAAATTATATAGTAAGCATTACAAGGGAGACTTCTATGAATATACCAAAAATAAATGAAAAATACTTTAAAACAAAAAAGTTTGAAAATACGATTATTTTAAATTTGCATCTCGTAACAACCGGAAGTACTGACGACGCACAAGAAGGTGATTCCGCAAACCACAAAGTGACAAACTATCGTCTCCAATTAGTCTCCAGGTCTTATCTTGAACCATTTTTGATAAAAAAGGGCGACAAAATTGCATTTTAAAATCAGGAAATTGTTCATAACTTGGCACCGGAAGCGTATTTTCGAAATTTCTCTACGGATGTAACAACTTCATATAATGAGACATATTTTGTGAAAGTTTCATGAAAAACCGCTGAATAGTTTTCGAGAAATCGCCTGTACAAAATTTTGTCAAAAAAAAGAATAATAAGAATAATAACTAGATACTCTTGTTGCTACAGCAACAAATAAGGTCTTCCGTTCTTCAGACTTCTTTATTAATCTGTAAGAAGGCTATTTTTCTATTTAAAAAAAATAAAGGACAAAATGCAAAAAAAGAAGAATCCTCGATCTAGGCTCGATCCCAAAACCAGAATGAAAGTCTGACACGCTAACCACTGAGCAATCGAGTTCAACAACAAAAAAGGTTTTTTGTAAATTTATCATTTTAAGGTAGAAGGAAGTAGTTTTGTAGAACTCATTCTATAAAATATAATGTATCTTAAACAGTTAAAAGTACAGGAAAATCATGTCAACCTTGATTTTAAGATTTCAATGATTTTTACACACCTTAAAAAATAAAATTTGTTTATCCATGACCATCTCCTGTGGTGTAGGCATTAATTATAATAAATATTGCATCATTCCTACCTTGCCAAATGCCTACCATATTAAACAATATCAAATAATTAAGTCTTCACAACTTAATCTATACCTAACTAATTTTGGAAATAAAAGGCTGGCCATCAAATATAAACTGACCAACAGTTCTTCTGTCTAATTCCCGAAGGGTACAGATAAGATCATGCTCTGAAGAAATGAAAGAGACATGCAGCTAGCCTTCCTTCATTGAACACATTAATTAATCTTTAACTGGATGCTTGTCTACTCATTACTCCCAAAAGATTATTGGATCTGCACTATCTACCATAAAACATTTTTAAAACATATAAAACATAAATGATTTTTTTTTTAAAGATTTAATGTCAGACAGTTAATTGTTAATTTGCAATTCATATGGACATGCAGATTCCACCCCTACCCCCATAAAATTAATTTTTAAGTTCATAATATTATGTAATATCAAAATAGTTTAGTATGCAATATCAAATTAGATTTAATTACTTCTCATCAAATTCATTTTAAAACTTCGGCTAGCCAACAAGAGCTATTTTAATCCAACAGGCTTACCCATTTGGCCCAATACTCAAGGGATATACTAGTAGATAGCACTGATGCTCTTACAGCTACTCCTCTCACTAAACTCTCTCATTAATTTTTACCCTCTAATTTGACATGCAATTTTCTGTTATCAAAATTCTTCTTGACCAGTGCTTGATAATAAGACTCATGGGAGTGGTGGAATTTCTCTAAAGGCCGGTTTACACTATGCATCTTGACACATACTTCTAAACACATGCTTCAATTTTGATTCATGCATCTTCTTATTTACACTATGTGTCTTGATGCATGCATCTTTAGAATACTTTGTAAAGATGAAATTTATCTACTTAAAAAAATAACAATACCTTCAAATTTCATTTCCATATTTATTTATAGCTGAACAAATCATTCTTAATTTCCTTTTTATGACAATTCTTGGAAGATATGATTTATATTTATTCCAAAACAAACCCCCTCTATATTATAATAGTCAAATAAGTTTTCCTAATAGTAGTTTTAATCAGTATTTTCTGTTTTTTGTTTATCTTGGGAAACTATTTTTGCAATTATATGAAGAAAATATGGCTTTTGATTCAATCTCAACTCTGACCTTTCTTTTCATTGGTCAGTTCCATGCATCTTGAAGCACGGAATAGAACAAGTTCTATTCCATCGTTCAAGATGCAACACCCATTTAATTTGACGCAAGGGGCTTTTACACTGTGAATCTTGACACATGCATCCAATGGATGTGTCAAGATGCATAGTGTAAACCGGCCTTAACATACATTATATTTGTTATAGATTGCTGTCAAGTATATGCTAAAAAAATAAGTATTTTCTTGATTTAACATTTTTCTAATAAGGTTAGTGCAATAGTTTTACATTTTTTTGAATGTGTAAATGAATAGAAAATTCCACTTAAATTAAAGGTCACAGTGGCCTTGAAATAGGTCGTGACACACCTTCTACCAAAGATGCATAAACTGGTCAAGTTTGATGATTCTAAGTCTAATAGTTTTCTAGTTATGGACCGGACAGGATTTTTCCATATTTGGCTATAACTTTTTAATCATAGGTCAGAGCGACTTACTTTTTGTGCGCGACACACCTTCTACCCAAAATGTATCAGCTGACAAAGTTTGATAACTCTAGGCCTTATAGTATTAAAGTATGAGCCGGACAGGAGTAAAGCTAACAGACGGACGGACAGACGGACGGACAGACGGACATGAAGCCTATAACATAATACGACCCATCTTAAGACGGGCGTATAAAAATCTATTTTTAGCATATTGGTCACAGTCAAGGTCACAAGGTCATTGACCATGGTGTCATTTGAAAGCACTTAATCAGTTGAGTATGCATCCCAAACATGAAGTCCCTGTCTCCTATGGTTCAAAAGTATGGCAAAAAGTGTAACAAGCTATTTTTAGCATATAGATCACAGTCAAGGTCACAAGATCATTGACCTTGTCGCCGTTTGAAAAGACTTAATTAGTGGAGTATGCATATCAAATATGAAGTCCCTATCTCCTATGGTTAAAAAGTTATGACAGTGGAAAAAGCTATTTTTAGCATATAGGTCACAGACAAGGTCACAAGGTCATTGACCTTGGTGTCATTTGAAAGGACTTAATCGGTGGTGTATGCATCCCAAATATGAAGTCCCTGTCTCCTATGGTTCAAAAGTTATGGCAAAAAGTGTAAAGAGCTATTTTTAGCATATATGTCACAGTCAAGGTCACAAAATCATTGACCTTGTCGTTGTTTGAAAGGACTTTATTAGTGGAGTATGCATATCAAATATGAAGTCCCTATCACCTATGGTTAAAAAGTTATGATAGACAGTGGAAAAAGCTATTTTTAGCATATAGGTCACACACAAGGTCACAAGGTCATTGACCTTGGTGTCATTTGAAAGGACTTTTTTAGTGGAGTATGCATCCCAAATATGAATTCTCTATCTCTTATTGTTCAAAAGTTATGGCAAAAAGTGTAAAAGGCTATTTTTAGCATATAGGTCACAGTCAAGGTCACAAAATCATTGACCTTGTCGTCCTTTGAAAGGACTTTATTAGTGGAGTATGCATATCAAATATGAAGTCCCTATCTCCTATGGTTAAAAAGTTATGACAGACAGTGGAAAAAGCTATTTTTAGCATATAGGTCACAGACAAGGTCACAGGGTCATTGACCTTGGTGTCATTTGAAAGGACTTTATTAGTGGAGTATGCATACAAAATATGAAGTCACTATCTTTTATTGTTCAAAAGTTATGGCAAAAAGTGTAAAAAGCTATTTTTAGCATATAGGTTACAGTCAAGGTCACAAGATCATTGACCTTGTCATCCTTTCAAAGGACTTTATTAGTGGAGTATGCATACCAAATATGAAGTCCCTATCACCTATGGTAAAAAAGTTATGACAGACAGTGGAAAAAAGCTATTTTTAGCATATAGGTCACAGACAAGGTCACAAGGTCATTGACCTTGCTGTCATTTGAAAGGACTCTATTAGAGGAGTATGCATACCAAATATGAAGTCTCTATCTCTTACGGTTTAAAAGTTTTGGCGAAAGTTAAAGTTGACAACAGACAGACAGACAGACAAACAGACAGGACAAAAACAATATGCGTCCCGAAAAAATTCGGGCGCATAAAAATGACAAAAGACCTTTGGGCCACATTGCTCACCTGAACATTGTGGCTAGGAAGAAAGCAGAAATCAGTTAACTATTGAAAATTTAAACCAAAAAGTGGTCCTAACCAATGCTTAAAGGGCCTGGGGAGAGGGTATCATTTGAAAAAACTTTAATCTATACTAAGTAAAGACAGTTGCATATTTCTTTGACTGTCTGTTCCTTTGTTGTCCTTTACATTTGAACTTACATTGCCCTCCCCCCACCCCTTCCATATTAAATATGACAAATCATGGCTTTGTTGTCTTTAAAATAATAATTATTTCTATATATTCCTAAGTAAAAGTGTACACAACCATTGTGGCCTCACCCTACCCCAAGGGATCAGCATTTGAACTAAGTTGAATCTACACAACCTGAGGATGCTTCCATATAAATATGATCAATCATGGCTTTTCTGTTCTTGAGAAGAAGATTTTTAAAGAATTTCCCTATACATTTCTATGTAAAACTTTGATCCACCATTTTGCCCCTGCCCTCACCCCTGGGGGTCATGATTTTTACAAACTTAATCTATGCTACCTGAGGATGCTTCCCTGTAAGTTTCATTTTACCTGGCACTGTGGTTCTTGAGATTTAAAAAAAATTTCCTATATATTTTTATGTAAATGTGACCCTGCCCTACATGTACCCCCAGAAGGTCATGATTTGAACAAACCTTGAATCTACACTACCTGAGAATGTTTCCCTATAAATTTCATTTGTAAAGAATTTTCCTATATATTTCTTTGAAAAACTTTGATTGCCCATTGAGGCCCCGCCCTAAACCCAGGGGTCATGATTTGAACGAACTTGAATTTACACTAACTGAGGATGCGTCTGTATAAGTGTCAAGATTTTTAAAACATACCACCAAATTTTCATTATTTCTGAATTATCTCCCCTTGAATAAGGGCATTGCCCTTCATTTGAACAAACAAAAATCCCGTTCACACAAGGATACTTTGTGCCAAGTTTTGGTCAAAATTGGCCCAGTGATTCTTGAGAAGATGAAAATATGAAAAGTTTACAATGGCAACAACAACTAATACTAATTGTAATGGGGACGGTTACAGATGTTCCACAAACGCTCCCCAACTCCCTTTTATAGTCATATTCCCTGTAAGCTTCATTAAATAAGATAAACTCTATGCATTTGAGACTTTAACGTTTACCCAGAAGTGTACTATGTTCATTCTAATTTTATCATTGCACACTTGAGCATGGGAATGCATGTGCCTAATGACCATATCATCTTGTTTACGCAATCTATATATTTGAATATGCTAAATATTAAAGTATTTAATCCAAAAGTATTAAACAAGAGGCCCATGGGCCACATCGCTCACCTGAGCACTGTAGCTAGTAAAAGTATAAATTGGTTTATTATTGAAAAGTAGAATCCAAAAGTAGTCCCATGAACAACCATGGATTTTCTATCTTTGAGAAGTTGATTTTTAAAGAATTTTCCTATATATTTCTATGTAAAACTTTGGTCGGCCATTTTGGCCCAGCCCTACAATGAGGGGTCATGATTTGAACAAACTTGAATCTACACTACCTGAGGATGCTTCCATATAAATATGATGAATTATTGCTTAGTCATTCTCGAGAAGATGATTTTTAAAGAATTTTCCTATATATTTCTATGTAAAACTTTGGTCGGCCATTTTGGCCCCGCCCTACCCCCGGGGGTCATGATTTGAACAAACTTGAATCTACACTACCTGAGGATGCTTCCATGTGAGTTTCATCTTTCCTGTCAAAGTGGTATTTGAGAAGATTTTTAAAGATTTTCCCTATATACTCTTATGTAAAACTTTGATTGGCAATTGTGGCCCCACCCTATTGCGGGGGTCATGATTTGAACAAACTTGAATCTACACTACCTGAAGATGCTTCCACATGAGTTTCATCTTTCCTGGCCTGTGGTTCTTGAGAAGAAGATTTTTAAAGATTTTCTTTATATACTCCTATGTAAAACTTTGATCGGC
>PRKT01000261.1:26021-59661 GCA_003671525.1 Saccostrea glomerata | reverse complement strand
TTATCATTTTAAGGTAGAAGGAAGTAGTTTTGTAGAACTCATTCTAGAAAATATATTTATGGGATAGTATGATACTCAATTAATAAAGTTTTATCTCATAACCGGAAGTTGCTGTTTTTGTTTCTTTTGGGACGGACATATATCGGAACAACAATTAAGATGCAATAGTGTGATGCCAAGAAGTATTCCTAAAAGAAAAGTTAAAATTCATGATTTCTTTGATCACTTCCTGTGACGACCGGAAGTGACGGCAGACAATCTTATCTTAATTGTTTTTGCCAACTCATCAAATTTAACCACTTTATTCAGTTAGGTGTCTTAATCTCTCAACGTTTACGAGATCTAGCTATGATAACTTCTCAATTTGAGGACAGGAAATCACGCGACCGGAAGTGAGTTTTGCAAAAATTTCTTGACGTTAATGTAGACAGTAGCAGTCTGCATAGCATATGCAAAAATCATTACAAATACTTTATAAATAAATGATATTTATTGGAAAGAAAAATACTCAAATTATGTAGTTTCCCTCTTTTAACCGGAAGTTGTCTCTTTTTATTTCCAGTGGTACTGAAATAATTGAAAACAACAAATAAGATGCTCTAATGTGAGGCTAAAACAGTTTCATAAAAGAAAAGTTGAAAATTTCGATTTTTTGGATCACTTCCTGTGACGACCGGAAGTGACGACAGACAATCTTATCACAACTAATTTTGCCTACTTATCAAGATCTATCACTCTAGATAGGTTTGGTGTCTTTATCTTTTACCGTTTACGAGAACTAGCTATGATAACTTCTCACTTTGAGGACCGGAAATCACGCGACCGGAAGTAAATTTTACAAAGATATTTGACGTTACTGTAGACATTTGCAGTCTGAATAACATATCCAAAAACCATTTCAAATACATTACGCATAAAAAATATTTATGGGAGAAAAAAATACTGAAAATATGCAGTTTTTCTCTTATAACCGGAAGTTGTCGTTTTTGTTTCCGGTGAGACTGATATATTTCGAAACTACAAACAAGATGCTATAATGTGATGCAAAAAAGTTTCAAAAAATAAAAAGTTGAAATTTTCGATTTCTTTGATCACTTCCTGTGACGACCGGAAGTGACGGCGCACGATGTTAACCCAATTGGTTTTGCCTACTTATCAAGATCTATTACTCATATAAGTTTGGTGTCTTCATCTTTTACCGTTTCTGAGATATGACTCGGACAAAACTTTTTTGAAAAAAGCGGAAATCGGACATAACTGACGACCGGAAGTGAATTCTGAAAAATTGAAAACTGCAATTGAAAGATATTTTGACACTCTATCATCTCTGAAAATTTCATTTGAATCTGTCCAGGCATCTCTGAGAAATCGGCAAAACAAAAAGGAAAAAAAATAATAATAATAATAATAAAAAGAAAAAACAGTAGAATCTCTATAAGGTCTTCCGTCTGAAACGGAAGACCTTAATTATTTACTGTATGCATTTGTTCTTTAAATCTTAAACAACCTTTTTAAAATGTTAAGTGAACACTTATAGAAGTTTGGTTCAGTGTACATATTACACAAATAAAAGAAAAACTATTGGGTATTGTTTTTTCAACAACAAAATGACCATGGGCCACATTTCTCACCTGCGCACGGTGGTTACGGAAAGTAGAAATTAGTTTATTATTGAAAAGTTTAAATCCAAAAGTTGTCCCATGACCAACCATGGCTATGCTATTCTTGAGAAGATGATTTTTAAAGAATTATATATGTCTGCGTAAAAATTTAATTGGTCATTGTGGGTCTGCCCTACCCATTGGGGATATGACTTGAATCTACACTACCTGAGGATGCTTCCATATACATATGATCAATTATTGCTTCGCTATTCTTGAGAAGAAGATTTTTATAGAAATTTTCTTATATATTTCCCTTGTGGCCCCGCCCTACCCCCGGGGGATCATGATTTGAACAAATTTTAATCTACACTACATGAAGATGTTTCCCCATAAGTTTTATCTTTCCTGGCGCAGGGATTCTTGAGAAGAAGATTTTGAAACCATACCACCAAATTTTCATTAATTCCCAATTATTTCCCCTTGAATGAGGAAATGGCACTTCATTTGAAAAACTTGAATCCCCCTCATCTAAGGATGCTTTGTGGCAAGTTTTGTTGAAAGTCGAAAATGTGAAAAGTTTACAGACAGACAGACGACGGAAAAATGTGATCAGAAAAACTCACTTGAGCTTAGTGATCTACAAAAACACGTCTCCCCTTCTGTGCCAACATCTAAAGTCTGGTCTTATTTTTTTTTTATATATATCCTTGAATAGAAGAATAGGTCAAGGTCAACAATTTGATAAAGTGTATTTAGGCTTAATGTTGTCTTTACTTGTTACAAGTTTAAAATTCTAATGTCAAAAAATGTATCAAGTAATGACTTGATGGATAAAGAGGTAGAGCCACTTTGTGCATTATTTAGCCCTGAGAATTTGTGAAAAATCAAAACCAATACTTTAGGTTGCAAATGCAGTATTTATCACTTGGAATGTTGGTGACCACGTATCTATTTATTGTGACGTAATTTTCCATCTAGTCAATGCATTATGTCGTCATAAATTGCGTCATTTTCCTCATATCATGTAAATTCCCTTGAAAATGACCTAAAGTTGAAGCAATTTTTCAATAATTCATATAGAGCACAACCTCCGATCCAAAATATGCAAATACATAATGAAAGCTCTGTTTCTGAAGATCAAAACACATGTTTTATTTTTTGGATCGTGGGCTGTGCTCTTATTTTAATTCTTTGCTGAAGGTAGTCAAATACGCGTGTTTTGTGCAAATTTCAAGAACATTGCAACTTCTCAAACCTGTTTTCCAATATCTACATTTTCAAAATGAAAATTTATTACAGAATATGAAAGCACCAAGTGTCTACTTTATTTTGATATATGAAATGGGAAAGAGGGTGATAGTTAATTAATTGATATAAGTACAGGGCCATTTTATGCATAAGATGGCTCTGGCTCTTTCATATGAATGTTTGACCTTGACCTAATAATAATTAGATCAAAGTCTCTTCATCTATGTGTCCTCTGCATGTCCCAAGTGTGAAGTTTAAATGTCAAAGGGTTCTCAAGTTATGGTCAAAACATGTTTTTTCTCTATTTGACCAGTCCTGGTGCACTAAATCTTGTATTTTAATGTCTTCTATCTATATTACTAGCTTAAATCCTAATATCAAAGGGTATTCAAGCAATGGCCTAAACTCTATTTTGTTGTGAAAATTTAACCTTGATCTTATAATTAAGGAATAACTGTCTTATTTTTCGAAGGCGTTTATGCATAAAATTATCACACAAGCCAATCCATTGATCATCTTCATGAATTTGAAAAATCTGACAGTTATTCCTTATATTTATATGCTTTGATTCCGCCAATCCACGGGCTCCAAGCCTGCTTCTCTCTAGGTGTTGTCCCGCCCTGCACGTGTTTTTTTTTGGAACCGCGCCAAAGGACATTCATGAGGAAATCAATTACATTTACATTTGGTAATTTTATCTCAGACAAAGACATTGGAAATGTAAATATACATTGCATCAAGAAAAAAAATTGATCACATGCATCCTTCTTATTTCTTTTACAGATAATATCAAAAGGTTCTCAAGCTATTTCCCAAACTCTATTTCAATTTAAAAGTTTATGAATAGATCAAGGTCAATCTTTTAGGTGGCGTACACTCCACCTCAAGGTCATCTATTTATGTTCCAAGATGAAGTCTTCCTATTTATGTTCCAAGATGAAATCTTCAGGTCCAAGGGTATTAAAGTATTGAACAAAATTTGGATAGAGATGAATAATAAGAAAATCGACAAAAACAATTTACTGACGAACTCACCCGGTAACCCCCTCCCTTAAAATTGTCAAATTTAATGTAAATCACAGTTTTGTATAGAAAAAGTAAATATGTCTACTTGGTAGACCTCATTTTCACCCTACAAAATCTCTAGAACCCAGGAGCTTCCTTGGGCTTCGCTTCCTAGGCCCCCACCAGGGCTTTGCCCAGAACCCACTGAAGGCCCTCGTGGCAGTCCCCAGACCCCTTGCCTACTTTTGGCGCCCCCTCTAACTTCAATTCCTGGATCCGCTCCTGTAATTATACTGCAAGTAGAAACCTGTGTCAGAAGGTTGGGATCCAACTTTTACTCTTGGGATACCCTCAGAACAATTTTTAAGGTTTAAAGAACAAATTCATAAACAATTTCTTTAATTCATGGGTATTGATGCATATTTCAGTTTGATGATGCATAAATTTCATGTAAGCATGTAAGCAAATTATAGATTTATTGTTTTTAAGCTTTGAAAGGGATCATTTGTTTTCATTGAGTTATATTCAATTTTCTTTCGACAATATTGTTGAGAAGACTCATTGTGGTAATAATTTGAAAAATTTTACACCATTCTATAAAGTAGTTTTTAATTAAATATTTTTTAATTAAATATATTTATTCAAGTAAAAACTTCATTAAAATATATTCTCTATAGCATCAAAACGACAGTGATTTAAAATATATAAACAAACCACTTTTTTCAGGCCTCAAGTCAAACACAAGTTATTTAATATGTCGCCTTCAAGCTTTGCTCAAAATTCAGTCAGATAGCCTGAAAAAAAAGAAATATCATTAAATAATACATGATGCTTTGAACCAAAATGAAGTATAAACATTATTTTTAATCTATATTTCACAGAATGTACACCTCATTCAAAATTGACCTGAATTTAAAAACAAAGTTCATTTGCAGACAGAGGTGGTACAGAACTTAATATCAATGTGACAGATAAAGATAATGCTTAGGGTTTTCTTCAAATGGAAGGTTAATTAATCCCAAAGGACAATTTGCACAGCTTTCCCAGTTTAAAATGGTAACATTCTCAGCATTTATCCCTCTTTGGCCCTCATTCTTATGCATAGTTGAGGAATTTACTCCACCACCCTAGCTCTAAACCAGAAGACATTGAGAACCAAACTAAGCATGACAAGAGATGTTTGTAAAACACTTATGCCCCCTTCCCCCAAAATTGGAATTTTTCCGAGCCCAAAAGCGCATAACTTTTTATTTTTTTCATATTTGAACTTCATTGTGCAACCTTTAAAAAAGTTATTAGAAAAAAAAAACAGAAAATTTGTTGACGGAAGAATGACAGACAAACAGCTAGACAGACAGACGGCCAGACAGAGTGATTACTATAGACCATCTGCAAATCTTTTCTGGGCTTTAATAAACTGAATAAGAGATTTCTGGAGTGAGAGATTACATTTATTTTAATTAATTAAAGTAAAAACATACTCGAGTGACGTCATAGTATTCATTCCTTGTTTCCGTCTATTTTGGGTTCCCTTTTTACAAAGCGACTTATAGTTCCGGTATGGTGTCGGGGCATGGCGCCGAAAAACAAGAAGGGGCGGTTTGTTAAAAAGGGACATGGTAAACAAGTAACAGCATTGTCTAAAGGTAGAAACACTCGTTGGAATTCAGATTCCTGTTCAAGTTCGAATTCAGGGCCGATTTTATTCGCAGATCTTGATCAGTTACGACTCGTATAATACCCTGTGTATAATGTTTCAAGACAAGAAGACATTATGACAACCTTATCTATTGATGAAGAACCTGGATGGCCGCAGAGCTGGAGATAAGGTGCGTATTTGCAGAAATACGCATTTAATTTTAGAAAATACCCATTGAAAATTAAAATAGCGCGTACAATTACGCATTAGAAATCATAGATACGCATTCAACACGAAAGTACTGCGTACAACAAGTTGAGGAAAACAGGTACGACGTCCTTTATAATACGAATCGAGGTTGACACAGTGTTTGATTTTTCTCAAAACAAAGTACAGATTTAAAAGCCTTTTAGTGACCAGGAATATTCTAGTAATGTTGACGACGATCCTCATTTCAGGAGGAAGGATCGGAGATTTAGAATAAAATTAATATCTGTGTAGAAAGAGTATGGACTAGACATAACGTTTTTTTTACTATGAGTCCAATTTTCATCTTACTCAACTTGCCATATTAACGAAGAATCTTTCACTTTTCTCTTGATACGATGTCTTAAATGAAGGAAAATTTATCTGTGTCCCTGACTCTATAGTGCAATGACCTTGACCAATTGTATAATCTTCCTTGTTAAAAATAAATGCTTCCCAATCTCACCAAAATGTCTGGTTGGTATTTAAAATTTTTTTAAATAAATGCAGGAACTGACCTTTAAAGTTTTTTTTCCCTCTTCAAAAACACATACTTTGATTACAAGCTCAAAATAGAGGTCAAATCATTTCTACATAAAAAATACTCATTTTGCTGAAAATCAAAATCTGCATTGATTTGAAAATCAGGGAGTAAATACACTTTGAGGTAAAAAATTATCTGGAGCTCTGGATTGCGAACGGGAAGGCGAGTTATTTAGTTAGGAACTTTAGCAGATGGTCTGAGAGCGTGTAAGCTATGTAGCCAGCCATTACATTTGATAAACACTGTAGGTGAGAGGAAATTTGGGCTAGCGCAAATTTAAGAAGTGAAGTGCACGTATTCGGAATGTGGCCGGGTTAATGGCTTTCCAACTGGAAGTAAACATACAACAGAGAATGGAAGTCAGGCTTGGGATGTGAATTCCAAGTTAGCTGAAGGTATGATAATTTGTATTTGAATTTTTAAAAAATGGAAAATTAATATCTTAATTGTAATAAATACCCTTAATACTCCATGTGTGAATTTCAAGTCAAGTACACATAGCATACATGTACATGATGCAATGAAAAATAAGCAATGTCTGTCCCAAAAATTATGCCAAAACACTTCAACTGCAGGGATGATAAATGGAGGATTTGGGGAGACACACATTAACAGTATTCTTGCTAACTTGAACATTCCAAGCATAACATTTGCATTATACTTTATGTGTTTCAAATAATTTTTTTTCAATTAATTAGATTCTCAAAGATATAATTACTTATTTTGTAAACCATTTTTTTGGATTGAAACCATCAATTTGAAATAAAAACAGATTCTTTCAAGAAAAATATGTAAAATAAAAGCCAATTTTAACAGGGATAGAAGATGAAAAGTCATGTAAATGGATATATGTTAATTTTAATGATAACAATGATAATTTTTATGTAATTGTAAATGATTTGTCATTATTTGGTGGTTCATACATTCATATATTGTCAAATATATTCATGAAATATTTATAATAAAATTCTACCCTGAGTTTTGAGTGAATTGCATTTGGGTTAAATATACATCAAGTGTTGAACTTTAGAATTAGTATGGAAAAGGGCTACTTTTTTGGATTATTTGGACACTTACATGTGTGACTTTTAAAATAAACTGACAAATTTAAGTTTGAACCCATATATACACAAGTATGGATATACCTTAAAGAAGCTCAGAGTCAGCTTTGTTCCACTATTAGGTACCAATTTATATTTTTTAGCAATAGAGGTTTACTATTTTGTTTTAAGAATTTTAAATGTGAAATTTAATAATAATTTTATGAATTTTACTGTCAACATAACGATTCTATTTTCTGTATGCATGTTTTATATCAGTTATACATGTATTTCATAGTATTTTATAAACACTCTGATTCAGGGGAATAACTTATAAATTTTGCAAATGCTATGTACATGTATTGTTGTTTTATGATTTGTTATTATGTAAAATTACTATTGTTATACATGTATCATGATTAAATATGTATTGTATTTTCAGAGCTATTTACTTGTGTATTGACTCTCTATATAAACAAATGTGTAAAATGAATCCACAGGTGTTATTGTATTTTAAATATCCCTGTAACACATATGTGAAATATGAAAGTCATATCCCCACTAAATCAAAAGTTATGAGCAAGGTTTAACGACAAAATATACTCCTATTAATCAGGATTATTGGAGATAAGAAACTGTTGATAGATGATTTAAGATTCAAAAGTTTACAGTTACCTTACAATCAATTTAGTGAGAAACTAGAAATATGTCCATAGGACAGGAATGCCTACCATATGTATCTAAGTACTGCAGCATAAACATTTGTATAAGTGTATAGAGTTTGTGTTCCATGTGTCAAACCTTGACTACTTTTTAGGCATTATGCATGCAAACTGCAAAACAATTATACAAATGAAGGTATTAAAAACATCTTGATCAAGATTTTTTCATGGAATGAAAATACACAAAAATACTTCAAATCTAAACAAGAGGCCCAGGGACCACAGTGCTCACCTGAGCACATATCGGACTTGAATTTACTCCCCCCCCTCTAGGCGTTCATCATTTGAACAAACTAGAATCTACACTACCTGAGGATGATTCCATATAAATATCACTAATTATAGCTTTGAAGTACTTGAAAAGAAGATTTTAAATATTATTTATATTTATATATCCCTATGTAAAACTTGGGTAGGCCATTTTGGCCCTCTACGTGAAGATGATTCCACATGAGTGTCATCTTTCCTGGCCCGGTGGTTAAGGAGAAGGATTTTAAAAGATATATGCTATATATTCCTATGTAAAACTTAGGTCGGACATTTTTGGTGACACCCTTGCCCCAGGGGTCATGATTTGAATAAACTTGAATCTACACTACCTGAGGATGATTCAACATGAGTTTCATCTTTCCTGGCCAAGTGGTTCTATAGATGATTTTAAAAGATTATTCTTAAATATTCTGTGTAAAACTTGGGTCGGCCATTTTGGCCCCGCCCTACCCCCGGGGGTCATGATTTGAACAAACTTTACTCTACATTACCTGAGAATGCTTAAACATTAGTTTCATTTTTCCTGGCCCAGTGGTTGTGGAGAAGAAGATTTTTAAAGATTTTTCCTCTATATTCCTATGTAAAACTTGGGTTGGTCATTTTGGTCACACCCTTGCCCCGTTAAAAGAACACAATTAACCCATAACTATTTCTAAAAATTTATAAATAATACACATACAAAGTTTCGATATTTTAATTTAAAGACTTCATTCTGTAATTAGAAAAAAAATCGAAATTGATTCAAACGGCCTTCAATGGAACTCTAAAGAGAAACAAGTTTTACAATACACCCATTCTCAATAAAGGTGTGCAGTTACGGTCGCAGCTTCTTATGCTTGTAAATTAATGTATTTCATATCGTATTTAGTTTATTTAAGGTTCAATGGGGGCTGTAGAGAAAATTAATTTGCCTTTCTTCATCTTTTGCAAAAAAAAAATTTAGGTATAATATTAAAGAAATGACACGTACGTTACCGTCGCAAACAGTAAGCATCTGAACAATATGTACCTGAGTTATTTTACTGTGTTTTAATTGTGACTTGATTTCATCAAAGTTATTGTAGCATTATTCCATCTATCTTTAAAAGCGATTTAGAACTCATGATGTTGCATATTTCAAACAGAAATAAGGTAAAATACAGGTGTCGCAAGTATCACTATGAACAAGTGTCTTTGCAAATAACAGTTAAATAAATGAAGATTTTATCAGTTCTAAAACATTCTGTTACAAAATCTTGTATTTTCTTTACGTAAAAGGAAAATCTGAAATGTATTGTTCACATTTTGTTTTTACTGGAGAATGATTGAAATCTAAATGCCATGAAGAAGTATACTAACCTTAATCGTATGGATAAGATTGTAACGTACTAGATCATATAAATTTATCTATTAAAGTATTTGAACACATTTTGTACGTTTTTCTAACGTTTAATACTATTTTTCGGAATGAAAATAAAGTCCATAACCATTATTAGTATATTTTTCAACTCGTTAGACTGTAAAATACGGTAACATGAAACGTACGTTATCGAAACGTACGTTACCAAACAAGCTACTTATCACCTTTTGGTAGGACCAAGCCTCCGTATCAGTGTCAGAAGCAGACGCCAGAGCATGTGTGCTTGTGGTGAATAGCAAATTTTATATTTTGAATTGCCGAAAGGGGTAAGTTATTTTGTTTATTTATACACACACTTTGATGATGCCCTATAAAAAATCCATTGCATTATTCTAGGTGATATTATTCATACATATTTTGTGATTGGTTAAGCATCAACCCAAAATGACGCGGAGTGTGCCTGTTATGGAACATCAGTCGGGGAAATGTACGATACAATTTGTAACGTACATTTCAAAATAATAAGACGTTTTAAATATTATCTATTTTGTTTTTCTAAAATTATCTTACTATTTTTTTTTTAAATAAGCATTTCATATAAACGTTTGTTTTATATTATACACAAACATTTCAGATAAATCTGATTATTTGATAATTTAAACATGGGAAAAAAGAAGTGTTATGATTAAGAGAAATACGAGTATTTATATGACAAAGCAAAGATGATTCATAGGATTTATATTCAATATTCTTAAATTTTAGATATGTTTTTACGATAAAAAACTAATCTGAATTAGGAACACGTATTTAATTGCAATCAAGTTATAATACATTTTATTTTTCTATTGGTAACGTACATTTCACCAATGAGCAATAAACATATTACTGTTGAAAATGACACTTTTCTCAGTTTAATTATTGTAATATTTTATAGAACGATGCCGCTGAGTCGAGCTGAAATACAAAAAGCATATAGAGAGAGAAAGAAAGCCAAGGAGGGTGAAAGTTATTTGCGGAAGGAGAGATCAAGGAGAATGAAATATTATGTTCCAGCAGCAGAGTTGTCAAGCAAGGAAAGAAAAAGAAGAAACAAACAGAATGCAGAGCGAGTAAAGAAACATCGTGAAAAAAGAAAAACAGAAGGTTTGCAAGCAGAAGAGGACAATGTAGGAGAGACAAGTGGTTATGAAAGTAATATGATGTCTACAGGTGAAGAAGGGCAATTGGTTGTAAGAATGAATTTCAACAACTCAAGTTTCAAAAGCTCACAGGGAAATAAATCATCTGAAGACGAAAACTGATCAAATGAAAAAGAAGATTAGAATGCTTCAAAAAAGAAACGAGCGATTACAAAAACGTCAACAGGCAGGTATGTCACCTAGAACACCACGAAGTAAAACAGACCGAGATTTGAGAGAAGCAGGTATATCCCCAAACAGAGGAAAGGCAGTCAAAAGAAAGCTTTTATTAGGCAATGCTCTGCTTTGTGAAATTAAGGTGGCAAATCTGAAAGCTGGGTCGTCAACTGTAAAGAAGCAAATGTTACAAGCTATTGCCTCTGGAAATACACTTAAACGATACAAGGGACTTAAGTGGTTAGGAAGTAAAACAGGGATGAACAGAAACAAACTTGGAAATACCATAAAGAAATGGATAGATATAGGAAGAAAATCAAGAAGAAGAGTTCAAGAGAGGTACAAAAATGAAGTAATATCTTTCCTTGAAAGAGATGACAACAGTAGGGCACAGCCGGGTAAAGCAGATGTGAAAAAAATTGAATCAGGTACAAAGATGCAAACACGAGTACTCACAGATTACTTATCCAACTTGCATCAGAAGTTCATATCGGAATATCCTAATATAGAACTTTCACTTGCTACATTTTGCAGAATGAGACCTAAACACATACTCAACACGAGTATGATTTCAAGAAGCTGTTGTTTGTGCACAAAACATCAGAATATGGCGTTACTGCTTCGATGTCTGAAAAGTAATGGGATGCAGGCACCATTAAATCCAGAGTCATTTTTGAAGCAAGATGATAAGCCCACACTCCAAGATAAGCTACCAGCGCAGGTAAAGTACAGTCAATGGAAAAGAATTGAAGTCACAGAGAAGGGGAAGACAAAAAATGTAACAAGGATTGTAGAAATGAATGCTGAAAGGAGTTCATTCATAGAAAACTTTGAAGCACAAGTAAAGGATTTTGAAAGCCATGTTTTCAGAGTTGGAAGACAGTATCGGGAAATAAAAAGTTTAAAGGAAAAACTCCCGAAGCATCATTTCATTGTACAAATGGATTTTGCTGAAAATTACGCTTGCAAATCCAATGAAGAAATCCAATCTGCATATTGGAATATGACGTCTGTAACACTTCATCCGATTGTGGTTTATTTTACGAACACTGATATGAAATTAGAGCATCTAAGTTACGTTGTTGTTTCAGACGAAATGAGCCATTCAGCGACAACTGTGCACGGGATTCTGGAGAAGTTGATTCCCATCCTCAAAGAAATTGATCCAGATGTTGAAGTTATTCATTATTGGACAGATGGGCCAACTAGCCAATATCGGAACAAACAGATTTTTTTCACCGTCGCAAAACACAAGGAAATATTTGGCATTAATGCGCGTTGGAATTATTTTGAGGCGGGGCATGGAAAGGGTCCATGTGATGGTCTTGGGGGAACCACCAAGAGAATGGCCGATGAAGCTGTAAGGAGTGGCAGAAAAGTTATCCAGCATGCAGATGATTTTTATAAGTGGGCTGTGGAATCGAACTTGAAAGGAATCAAATTTCTCTTTGTATCATCTGACGAATGTAGTTCAGCTGCAAATATTCTATCTGCTAGAAATATCAAACCTCTGCAAGGTACTTTCAAAGTCCATTCTGTAATCGGGAAAGGAAATTCCATAGTGGCTTGGAATGAGGTGAGCTGCTACTGTCAACAATGTTTCTTTGGTGAGGATCCAAACGCTGACCATGGGTGGAAAGTACAGAGCTTGAATAATCGGGTCACCAATCGCAGGAAAAACCCAGAAGGGGAAGAACAATTAGCTGAAGAAACAGACATGGTAAAAGAACAACCATCAAATGCAAATGGAAGCCAGATTAAACTTACTGAGGGGGAATATATCGCTGCAAATTATGATAGAGGCTGGTACATTGCAAAAATTCTACAAATCGACCATTCGGATGACGAAGTGGAAGTTATTTTCATGGAGAAAAAAAAGCAATTTTTCCAGTGGTCAGCAAGAAATGATATCCTGTGGATACCAATCAAAGATGTCATTTGTAAAGTAATTGAACCAATTTACACGGGGAAATCAAAGAGAATGATGAAACTGCTGCCTGATGACAAGGAAAAGATCTTGGATTTGATCAAATGAGCGAGAACAGATACTGTTTGTAATGTACGTTACGTTACGTTAAAAGTACATTAATTGGTTTCTATATAAGTTGAATTCAGTCTATTATCGATCAGAATGATTGAAAGTACTTGTTATTATTCATTTAGACTTGAATTACTTTTATTGTTCTGAAAATCATCAAACTGTTTGCTTAATTTCTACTTTGTTAATGTACGTTACAATTTTCTAAAGGTTTTAATGTTTATTTCCTAATTCTTAATTTCAATAAAAATAACAGAAATGACAAAATGTACTTTATCTTTTATCAACATTGCAGTCTGTGTAAGAATTTTTCAAGTTTCAGATTGGGACCTAATTTTGAAATGTACGTTACTTTTGACATGTGCTTTCCAGTTTGATTTTTCTGAAAAGGCTGTCAAAATTTTTTGTGGTAAAGGGGTTAATATTTTTGTATATTTTCTTTCTTTTCCAGAAAAATGACTGTTTATTGTTTAGTTTTCCAAATGAATATTTAGTAGTTTTTGATGATTATATGTTTCAAGATAAATTTCACGATCAATTCAACATAAAAAATACTGGTACTTTCATCTCCTTGTGGAAAAAAACTTCCATCGATATTTCATGATATGTTTGTTTCTAAAAAATAACAAATATCAAATAAAGCTAAAAATAAATATTATAACATGATATGAGAGATATTTTTTTTAATAATGTTCACTCTCTGTTTGCTTTCTAATTGTAACGTACATTTTTCGAGCAATTTTTTATTTGAGTAAAGGTCTATATTCCTTGTAGCATAATTAAAATATGTTGATTATTTACGTAAGACAACTTATACATTCGGAATCCGTAAACTCTAGTAATTTTAAATTAATAACAAAAATCTATTAATTCAACAACTTTATTTTTTCAAAACTTAAATCTCCAATGCACACTTTTATTGAGAATGGGTGAATAGCACTCATGAAAATTTGTAAAAACAAAGTTTAAATGCTCTTGATTCTTTTAAAACAAATGAGGGATGCCACTGCAACTCAATGGTTTCAGAATTGAAAGGCTGACATTTCAGTTCTTAACTAAAAAACTGACCAGTCAGCAAGGGCCCCGCCATGGGGTAGAATTAAAAGGGTGCAGCTTACAGAATGATTATGAAGAATATGCAACAGCAACTGTATTCTTAAAATTTAAAGATAATTCCTGAATATTCAAGAACCTGAAAATAATATTTTTGTATTTACATTAGGCAGTAAATAACAACTTAACAATGAATGTAAATTTAAACAATTATGAAGCTTTGTGTTATGAAATGCCAGCCTTCAATGAATGCAAATATCATGAAGGCTTGACCTTAACTTCAAACAAACAGCAGTTGCAGACAAAGGTTTTCATTAAACTTAAAGTGACAGATAAAGAAAAGCCTACTAAATTTTCTGCAGCAGGCTAGATAATTAATCCCAAGGGATTAATTGTACCTCTCTCATCATTTTCTTCTGAATTTACAATCAGAACTTTTTCAGTGTTAATGATAGAATGGGGTTTTTATACAACTACATTAAAAATTAATTAAACATGTATTCTTGAATTAATTTAAAAAAAAAAGTGAAAAAAAGTGAAAAGAAGTAAATCAAAAAAACTTCTTTAATCTTTTTCTTTTCTTTTTTTTTAAATTTCAATGAAATTATAACTATCAAACAAAAATAAATTATAAAAAATTATATTAAAATCCACATTTCAGAGTGTTCATAGCATTCTAAATTGATTTAAAGGAGGACATCAGAGTATAAATAGCAGCCAATGAGAAAAATGGTGGTATATTTGATTTTTCTGGCCACATTCAGATTGCAGAGACTTATTTACAAATATTAAAATACTGAGTCTCCTTTATCACCAGATTTTTGTCAGGCTAGCTCTTCTCATTAATGTGCATCTTTGGTCACAAATTAAATTTACTGGAAAATTTTTTCTAAGCTGTATTTTTCATTGAAATATTTGAAGCAGGGCTTCTATTTCTATTTGAAATTCAAAACTGACAGCAGTGGGTGTGGTTTAGTTTGTTATTGTTTACACCAGAAGTTGTCTACATCTCATGCAGACATTGTAGGAAAATAGAATGCTGCAGTATTTGACTTACTTTCATCTCTAGATAAATCCAACCTCCAAAGATAAAATCCATGATTTAGATTTTTTCACATCTGTATTGAAATTAGAATAATATAAAATCCTCACAATTATATAGCTGTACAAAATAAAAACCAAGTCACAATATTCCTAGCCTATCTATATACAAACAAAAAGAAATAAAAGAGAAGCCAAAATACTATTGACTGTCAAATAAGAAGAAAATTATTCCCACAAATGACCCATGTATTGTACATCTTTTGGATTTGGTAGCCATGTTCTCACAGTGTTCACTACACATGTCGGCATTATGTCACGTCTGTGCCATTCTTGTCCCGGCCGGTAATGTTCCAAAGCTCGCATTTTTTTCTCAGCATATCGGGGATCACTCCATACTCCACGATGTAAAAGCATTGTCCAAAACCTTTTATATTTCTCCTTTCGTAATTTAGAATTCCTGGGGTGGGGCAGTCTGAATGGTTCCACTTCCCACCATAATTGCCTGTTGTTGTCGTCTGTGATGCAGGGTTTGCAGAGGCAGAATGGGCATTCGTCTCTGTTATTGTCTTGAGGGATGACAAAATTTTCTTCTTCTTCTTCACCATTGCCACAGCAGTCGGTTTCTATAGGTCCAGTATCTAATTCTGTCTGAACACCTTTGTCTACACACTCTGATCTTACACATGTTTTCCCGCCAAATTCCTCTTCCTTTGACGTGTCAATGGGGCGAAAATCCCAGTCACTATGCAGAAAGAAGTGTTTTATGGCCTCCAATTGCATTTCACTCACATCCAAAATTAATCTCTGTCTTTCCCCCATTTTGCTTACTAAATAAAATAACACACTGATGGAAAATGGAGTCTTAATGACTACAATGTAGATACTAATTGATGCAATGTAGGTAGGTACTAATTGATGCAGCTGTGTGAAGTCCGACCTCCCCACATGATTAAATGGGTGATAAGAGAATTGTTTATTAGGCCAAAATAAAAAATACCTTTGTTTCCCCTAACGCGACCGACTCAAGCAAATCGCACCGACTGAAAAGACTTTTTGAGTAAGATGATTCAAATATTTTTTTTATTGTTAACCACGTTTTATAAAATACAATTTCATCAAAATCAGTTTTTTATTAGAACGGCCCCGACATTGTTCTACTGTGCCTTTCAAGCATTTGTTTGAAACAAAATGAACTCCAGATGTGATTACAGGACAGTAGCTCTTCGTAGAACAATGGCGACGTCTCAATCTAACGCTTTTAGCTAATTGGAATTCTTCACTCTTAAAACAATTCGATAATAAAATTTATCACGACTAATTAAGAGTGTTTCAGAGGTGTTTTGGCGTTCCATGTGAGTGAATAAATTTTTGAAAGGGATGTTAAGCAACAAACATACAAATCTGTCGTTGAATTTAAGGTACATAATACATGGTAAGGTCCGCCTTATGAGTAGATGAGGGGCCCACCAAGTGAACACACCATTGAATTTCGAAGCACTTTATTTCATTAATTTGAGTTTTGATCTAATAACCAGTTCTTCTATGTTCTTATTTGCTTTTATGGAACTAAAGGAGTTGTTGTAAATACAATGTATCCCTGCATATTCATCCTGATAAATATAATTCAGATGCCCTTTCTTCCTGCCTTTATTAATTAAGTAGTTAAACTTCACGACTTTGGAATTTTTATCATTTGTAGAATCGGTTTGATTCAATTAAAAATTGTTAACATACTCTTTCAAATAGTTTTGAAATTAGGATTCAGCTTCCTGAGACGTCCAGTGTATTTTTCTTTAATTAGGTCCTTGAAGATTGGTTGTTTCTTTGCTTTTAATCCCTTTGAGATTTGTTAGGACGACATGTGAGTGAATAAATTTTCGAAAGAGACGTTAAACAACAAACAAACCTGTCTTTGAATTTAAGGTACGTAATACATGGTAAAGCTCGCCTCATGAGTAGATGATGGGCCCACCTTGTGAACACATTATTCAATTTCGGTGCATTCTATTTAATTTGAGTTTTGATCTAATAACCAGTTCATCTATGTTCCTATGTTTATATACTATATGCTCTTATAAAACCATAGGAGTTGTTGAAATATGTCGTCTGCATATTCATCCTTATAAATATAATTGAATTGTCTTTTAATTAATTTTCTTTAATTATGTCCTTTTTGAAGATTGGTTGTTTCTTTAATTGCTTTTAATCCCGTCGAGATTTGTTAGGACACATTTAAACATTTCCCCATTGCTCCAAATTTAAACGTATTCAGCACTTTTTTGCCATTAAGCAGTCTGGGATCTTTTTTGAGCCAGCATCTTCTGTGACACTGGACATAAGTTTTTATGGTCCCCTTTGAAGGACCATTTTCAACGTTTTACTCATTAGGATTTGTACCTGCGATTTAAAATTAGCCACTTCTTAACTACAAAGCAAAATGCTCCAGAATCACTGCAAATCTCAATGCCATCAAAAAAGTACATTGGTCGTGTATAAGCTCTGAAGGCTGATTGAAGGTTTGAAAAATATACTAGTATGTCTGGTCTTTGCGTATTTGAGAATCTTGTCTATTTTATTCAATTTATATAAATGTAATGGAATATGATATTCAACTAAATAACAGTTGTGAATTAATTAATGATGAATTTTACTTTAAAACCGCATATGCATGATACTTAGCATTTTGATAACAAATCGCTTTCTTTTGCATTTTTCTTATTTATAAAGGTAATTTTCTATTAAATTGTAGAATGTATTTTCAAAGCTGCAGTCAAAAAATAAAATTGTTTACCTACCTACCGACCCAACTTGAGAATTTAGGGTCGGGTTAGGGGAAACAAAGATATTTTTAATTCTGGCCTTAGTTAGTGCAATTTTGTGAATAGGGCCAAACTAAGGAGAATTCTATTTATATTAATATATATTTTTAAATTTTGTTCATTTCTGGAAATTAGGGCTACTTAAATTAAAAAAATAATAGATGTATAAAAAAAAAAGAAAGAAAACATCAGTACATTCGGACAATAATAATTTTACAATGAAAATCCATGATAACCAATAAAGGATGGTTTTGGGTTACTGATAACCAATATATAATAAAACAATTTCTCTCAGAAGTCAGAACAATCAAAATCTTGTATTCAAAATTATGGCAAAAAACGAAGAATCATCAAAGAAACGTCCACCAAATTTTAGACTTGAAATTCCAGGTGATGGAGAATTTAAAACTAAAATTCAGGGAAAACTCCAAGAGGTAAAAACATTTCTCACTTCTAAGCGCAATGCACCTGTAAACAATGCTGTAATAATTGAGGAACTTTTGGACTTTTGGTTGAAAAAACACTCAGAGGACCAAAGAGTGGAGCCGGATCAGACACAATTTCCATCTACATATCTTCAAGTCAGGAAGAGGGACGTAAATCAGAAAATGTTTGTTTGTGCAGAATCATCACTTCTGAATATATGTGAACTTTGTGAAGCTCATACCAAAAACTGTGATGGAAAATTGAAATTTTCAAAGAAAACTATGAAAGGACATGTCATCTCTTTGCGCCTCAAATGCTCTAAGGACAAAATGCATAGTTATTCCTGGTCATCATCACCATATCTACCCAATGATGAATATTTAGTCAACCACAGAATATGTCATGGTCTCATGTGTAGTGGAATGCTACCATCTCATTACACAAGATTCTCAAATGGAAGTGGATTGGGATGCATCAACTGGGCAAGGAGGAAACATTTTTTTGAAGAATATGAAAATTCTGTTGAGGCCGAATATCAGGAATCCATTCAAGATGCTCTTCATGAAGAAATTGGAAGTTACGAAGATTTGGATGGAATAAATATTTTAACTGATGCTAGACATGGATGGCGTAAAAACGCGAAAGACACATCTGTAGTGGCCATCGGTGAGAAATGTCATAAAGTTTTGGATTGTGTCCATGTCACAAAACAACAGGACCCAGTTTCCCAACGACATGAAAGAATTGGCACAGAGACCATATATGAAAATTTCACCTCCAAAGATGTCACCGTCAAGATCCACTCTCACGACAGAAACCTCAGTATCAACAAATTTATTAAAGATTCTCAAGAAACAACAAATCAAAACGACTTATGGCATTCGGTTAAAGCACTTAAAAAATCACTGAAAAATATTTCCTGTGGCAGTAAGAAGTCCGAGGGTTTTACCTGGAGTGAGCAGCTAGTTGACAAGACCGAACCAATTGCCACTCATATTCATTGGGCTGTTCGCCATTGTGATGGAAATCCAAAAAAACTACAAGAATTTATAGAGAATATCATTCCGCACACTATGAAAACTTGCATGAAAAGTGTCATCCAGAGTCAAGATGCAGAAAGGATGAAAATTATGAGCCCTCCCGAGTCGTGTTAACAAGTAAAATCGCCAAAAAACTTTTAGAAAATGCACTTAAGGGATCAGTTATCTATAAATATCCCGAGGATTATATTTTGGGTAAAGATACTTTCTATGTAGAAAGTTTTAATAATGTCATGAACATATTTCAAGACAAGAGAATAGTGTTTGGAGAAAACCAGTATAAACTTAGATCAAACTTAGCTGTGTGCCACTGGAATGAGAACGTTGACAGGGAGCACACCTCCGTCTATCATTCCAGGAATCCGAATGCCCCACGAAGCCAAAAAGGGAAGTAAGTGTACAAAAAACTAACATTTAAATACAGGGATAATATCTGGAGTAAATATGTAGAAAGCTTTTTTTCATACCAATTGTTAGTCCATTATTTATACACTGAATTGACCACGGTTTTTTCCCCGTTATATCCTGATTATGACAACGAGCACACGGCGGGTGTGACCGGTCGGCAGGGGATGCTCACTCTTCCATGGCACCTGATCCCACCTCTGATGTTTCGGAGGTCCGTGTTTGCTCTGCTCTTATTTTGTATATTTGTTTAATGGACGTTGAGATTGAATACTGTTCGTTATTTCCATATCCTTCTATTGAAATGAACTGTTATAATATTGAGTCCAGATTATTTGTACATAAATATTATAAATGCAATTGAAATAATTAATATATTTTTATTTTAATCAGAATTGTATATACTCAATAATGTAGTTAATCAATAAATCAGCAGTGTGTCTTAATTGTAAATCCTGCTTTGTATTTATACTCTGGAAAGATTATCACAGTGGGCGATTTGTTTAGCTAAGTAACACATGTGCTGTCTTCTGTTATCAGCATGCTGGAGTTTATTTTTAACTTGGCTGCAGCAGTAAGCGCCGCCCTACACCAAATTTGCTTAATTGCACTACCACCGGATTTTCAAGTAGGTCAAGCTCGGCCTTTAACTTTCAAACAAACTTCATGTGCAGACAGAGGTGGTAATTAATCTCAATGTGACAGATAAAGATAATGCTCTGGATTTTCTTCAGGAGGAAAGCTAATTAATCTCAAGGGACTCTTAGCAGCATTCAGTTTACAATGTGAACATCTTCAGCAGTTATCTCTCTTTGCCAATGCATTCTATTATGAAGTTAAGGAATCTACCCCACCACCCCAGCTCCGAACGATGGGACATAGAGAACAAAACTTAGCATCAAAATATGCATTTCTGCCTACTGAACAACTGTACCAAATTTGTACTTGATTGGGCAACCATAAAAAAAGTTGCCCGTTCATTCTAATGCATAATTTAGGAATCTACCCCACCACCCCAGCTCTAAACCAGAAGACATAGACAACAAAACTTAGCATCAAAATATGTATTTCTGTCTACTGAACTACCATACCAAATTTGAACTTGATTGGGCAACCATAAAAAAATTATTAGAAAAACACAGAAAATTTGTGGACGGAAGAGTGACAGACGGACAGACAGAGTGATTACTATAGGGCACCCGCAAATCCTTGCGGGGCCCTAATTATTCTATAGGATATTTTTCTAAGAAAGTGAAAAAAAAATGATTTACGTAAAAATGATATGCATTAGAACACCTTATAAAATATGTAAAGAAAAGTCGTATATATATTTTAAACAATTACCTAAAAAATTATTTATGAAAATAGAACACATCATTTAGGAATATTTTTTAAACGTGTTTAAACTCTTCTTAAACCGGTCAAAATTGGAGAGTATATGTTCGTTAATCATAGTTATAAAAGAAATTGAAGAGAAATAGCCAACTTTATAATTTTTTTTTTATTTTGGTCAATCCTGATCAAAATTAAACCGTTACCAACCAAAACTGTACAATTATTGGAAGTAAATAACATTTCCCCGAGAACACAAGTCTGATTACGTAAAATAAATGTTAAAACATAATTGAACTTTACAATAATTTTTTTTTTTCAATTTTGATACATGAAGAGGCAATAAATTAGTTTTTTATTCAATTTCTGTTAATTTTGATCGGGATAAGTCTAATTTTGATCGGGTTAGGTTCAAATATTTTAAAAAAAGAAAATCTCTTTTGAAAACATGATTTACCAACATGTTCTCTTCAGTTGTGACTAGTTTATGGTGTTTTTAAACATGTGTTTAAAATCTATTCTGAATAATGTGTTTGCTGCATATATACCTTTATAGATATGGATGTTTTTATTTTTGGATGTATAACCAACAGTATTGTAGAACAGCTTCATTATTATAACTAAAAGTCCTTAGTATCAAAACAAAGGCATGTCATCCATGAATGTGATATATTAAAATGTAAACGAAAATTAATATGGAATTATCAATGCTAATGGGACACAAAAGTTCCTATATCTTGCTGGTACCTGTAAACCACAGAGAACTAAAAATGTCACTTATTATCTAAAGATCTGCGTTTTATTTTATTTACAAATTTGTCAAAATATAAGCAGTATTTGATGTCAAACATATCATATTGGAGACTATTAAACTGGTACAGAACAGGTTAATGATAAAGATTGACAAACTTCGCTAAAAGGCCCCACGGACTTAGAGCATGTTCAGAGCTTTGATGATTTAGTTTGCCAATTCATATAAATAATATAAGAAACTATCAAAAATGAAAGTTTAAATTTTCCATTCATACAGTGTTTGGCACATTGAATATCTGTCTCGACTTTTTTTTTAAATAAGATTTCCAATGTATATAAAATAGTTTATGTATAAGATATTCTTAACAACTAAGCCATGCGAAGAGTTTATTTTTCCTATAATTCTTACATCAGATATCGAATATATTTTCAATCAGAAATAGTAAGATGAAGTTTACCAAACCACATCAACTTAGATTTAGTCACATAAAAATTGTTAAAAAACAAACTATATCAGTTCATGATTTATTATGATAACAAATGTCTACTTAAAAAACTTCTTCAATCATTACTCATTTATCCGGCAGTGAAATATTGTGGTATGAAGTACACATAAGAAGTACACTTAAAACAAAGCCTCCCCTGTTTATTTATATCCAGAACAAGTTTTCCAACTAACACTTCCTGTCAGAATTTGTATTCATATTGTGTAAAGTTTGTCACAAGTTCACTTTTATGTATCATTGCTAAGATAATATTTTCTGTACGTTAAGAAAGACGTGAGGAATTTATTGAATCTGAGATAAGGATCTATATTTTCTACGTTTTCGTGCATTTTACTCTTATTAGGTTACAGCTTGTCTCTGAGATAAATTTAACTTCCTGAAAAAGGAAACGTTTTATCATCGCGGCCAGGTTAAGGTCTCCGGATCCCATAGATTCATCAGAGCTTCGGGGAATCAATCATGACGTAATGGTAAAACTGCACAAATGAATTTCAGCGAATAAATTCTAATTTGCTTTTTTATATACTCTTAATTACAGTGTTTTCTAATAAATATTGTAACATAATTTGCGGGTTTGTTAGGCAGTACACGAATCAGAATTCGGCGAATCTACGCTTTATCAAAATAAAATGTAACACTTATAAATCGAAAAAGTCGGGAATAAAACTTTTGCTGTTATTATGCATTCTATAGACTTCAATGGGACTTATACTACAGGAAGCATTTCACCACGACGTCACCACGTGACGTCTATAATAAGAAAAAAAATGCCTTAATCAAAACGTGAAATGTTCAACACTATTCCGGGGATAGTTATTATCAATTTGTAATAATAGTAATGTAGAAACATTTCTGTACCATGAAAAGTGCTCCTAGACTCCTAATGTCCTATCATAGAAATAATTATTCAACGCTTTCGGACAAAACATTTTCAAAAATTGTTACATTTTGTTCATAAGATCATAAAATGCATCAATTCCCGTTAACCTTACGATTCTAGCAGCACTTTCCAAAATCAATAGAATAAGAACTTTAGATAGAAACAAAAATTAAGTTTCGAAGTATGCCGCGTAGTGTTGAATGTTTCCATCTTTTTTTTTTTGTTACGAACGACAGCGGAAAGCTACCCCTGGGTTAGGGGTTCTGGAGTTAGGGTGGTGCTTTATTGATAGTATAGTGAAAATACATTGTTTCTTCAAAAAACTTTTTTTTCTGCACCAATAAACTACTAGTATGTACATAGTAATGAGGAGGAAGGGTGCCTCTTTGAGATTTGTGAATTTCAGGACCCCTGGATCGGGGCTTATTGTGTTAGGGCGGGGCTCATATGTTTATAGTTAAAATGAATGAATTCTTTGAATTCCTCTCCTGTGTTGCTCCTGGGTATTTTGCCAATGATCTTATTACATATTGATGACTAAGAAATTAAGCTGCCTCTTCCAAAACGGTTAATTTCCGGGGCCCCTGGGGCAGAGGTTCTTGGGGGTTACATAGTTGAAAATAATTTTATCTTGTTTTATTCCAAATATTTTATTTTTCTATATATCACATGATTTTAGTAAATTTCCTAATTTTGTCGCCTTTAACCACCCCCCCCCTCTTTTTTCCACGTATAACAACGTCGCGTGTTAAGAAAGAAGTAAGCTTGAAGAGAAGATTATTTCACAATTTTAGGACTATTTATTTTTAAGAAACCAATACGGTACTACAATCGTCTGTTTATGTTATGTGAACCCATTGCGACTTATGAAATATCTAGTTGGATAAAATAAATCCTAATTTTGTATTTTGATATGCTCCCTTTTCACTGCAATAAAAAAACCTACTTACAATTTTCTTTTCATTAATTATTTATAAGAATGAAAATTACAAGATATATGTGAAAAACGGGGCATTTCATCATTTAAAGACAGATGATACAAACAATTTTTTTTCTTTGAAAAAGATTTCATATCATGTCACAAGTTTAGAAAAGTGGATATTTCTTGGAATATTTTATATTTTCTCCTAAGAATTGGAAAATGAAATAGACTAGGAAAATATTAGTAATATTTCAATGAAATAAAAATATAAACAAATCACATTCAGTAAAGGTTTACTGGTGAAAACAAATTTCAGAATATGTTAACTTGGTGCTAAAAGTGTAGTATAAACTTTAGAAAAATATACCAAGGCAGGTGAATTTTAAGAGGAGGAACAAAATGAAAAAAAAATTAGCAATATCACATAGGCTGATTTTTACAATTTAGCTTTTCCTAATAACTTGTGACATCATATTAAATCTTTTTTAAAGAAAAAAATTGTTTGTATCATCTGTCCTTAAGGTAATTCCATCCTCTTATAATGTCATAGGTTTTGCAAAAACTGTAGTTAGTTTAAATTCATACCTAATAGAACAATATCTTTTAGAAGAATACTTTACAATAGGTGTAATGGTAAATATTATTAAGTAAAAGAATTTTTAAAATGTAAATTTTCTTTATTTAATCAATTATGCAATCTTTTAAAAAATGTTGACAAGGGCAGTAACTCCTTCTCAGGTCTCTTCACTCGGGCATTTGCTTTATTGTACTTCTAAATTTGTAAAACAGTTACCCTGATATCCACAATTCAATGATATCAAATAAGTGGGAAGTATTTAGGAACATTCAGCATCAGAATTATGCATTTTAACCAGCTTTTACACATTTTTCATAATACGGTTTACAAAAAATGTGCGATTTTTTTTTATCCTGACATACACTTCTGTTTATTTAAGTTTCGCATCTTAAATGATATGGTGACCTATACATTTTTCGCTATATGAATAGGAAGATTTTAAAGTACATATATATTAAATAAAAAAATATGCTGTTTTCGGTCTTTGAACCATTAAAATAATGAGGGTGGAAACACCTAACCTTTTTTTATTTGTCAATATTTATTTCTTTGTTTATTGGAAAGTTTTGGTATGTAACACGAAAAATGGTCCATATCTTAAAAGTGCCCCTATTTGACTACAATAAAGGCAAGGTAACAAAATTTCATCCTAATTTTTCATAGCATAATACATACAAATATATTTCTAAGAATTTAATTTTTTTATCATTCCGTGTTTATAATTTTCTAACTAGATCGGGCCTCGTTAATGCTTTGAAATATGATATTAATCAACAACATGATGATATAAAATTTCCAAAATTTTGAAATATGTGGCCCCAGGATCAGTGGTTCCTGTGGAGTGGGGTGCACAACTGATAAAGTGGAAATTATATGCATTTTCTCTTTTTACTCTGATATACCTCTGGATATTAAGTAAGAAAAGTAAGCATGGTAAGTGTATAGTTATGATTAGCAATGCTGAATTTCATGGCCTCTCAGGGAATCAAATTCAATTGTTAGAAAGTTGTTACTGGCATGATACTCAGATGACCAATAAGGCCCATGGGCCTCTTGTTACGAAAATATTTATAAAGTTGCATCAATAATATTAAATGAAATATATCTGACCAGTTTTTCATAAGAAAACGCTACGCTCCGAGTGTGCGAGGTACGAGCCATCCTAGTGCATTGTCAACGAACTTTTTTGAACAAGCCCTCATAATATTCCTGCTATTATAATTTATATACGAGGGTTATCAAAAATACTTGAATAAGCAAAAAAAAAAAAAAAGAACCTTTACATGTGCTCAAAAGCCGAACGGAGTCTAGTTTATAAAGATCGGGATCGTAATGTGAAATGATAATTTCAGAACGACAAATCGGTCAAGTAGAACCGAAGTCGACGCGGCGACTGACTTTGAAAATTTGGAATTGAGTATTAACAAGCATCAGAGTCACTGTTGAAACTATGCATAAGACTTCAAATCATTGCTGAAAGCAATAATTTAGGGATACGGGTTATGAGTTGTTAGTAAACAAAGTATTTTTTTTTTCATTTGTTTATGATAACTTATAAACAAGGAAGTTATTTGATTTTTGTAAACTGGACAACGCCACAGTTAAGGATCCCTCTCTACACCGCACACTAAAGAGTTCTGATACAGTGGTATTGTAAAATGGACAACGCTACAGTTAAGGAACCCTCTCTACACCTCACACTAAAGAGATCTGATACAGTGGTATTGTAAACTGGACAACGCTACAGTTAAGGAACCCTCTCTACACTGTACACTAAGGAGTTCTGAGTCTCATCCATAACGCCACAGGTTAAGGAACCCTCTCTACACCTCACACTAAACAGTTCTGAAACAGTGGTATTGTAAACTGGACAACGCCACAGTTTAAGGAACCCTTTCTACACCGCACACTAGAGAGTTCTGATACAGTGGTATTGTAAACTGGACAACGTCACAGTTAAGGAACCCTCTCTACACTGTACACTTAAGAGTTCTGATACAGCGGTATTGTTAACTGGACAACGCCATAGTTTAAGGAACCCTCTCTACACCGTACACTAAAGAGTTCTGATAAAGTGGTATTGTAAACTGGACAACGCCACACTTTAAGGAACCCTTCCTACACCGTACACTAAAGAGTTCTGATAAAGTGGTATTGTAAACTGGAAAACGCCACAGTTAAAGGAACCTTCTCTACACTGTACACTTAGAGTTCTAATTCTACTGGACAACGCCACAGTTTAAGGAACCCTCTCTACACTGTACACTAAAGAGTTCTGATTCTACTGGACAACGCCACAGTTAAGGAACCCTCTCTACACTGTACACTAAAGAGTTCTAATTCTATTGGACAACGTCACAGTTAAGGAACCTTTTTTACACTGTACACTAAACATAACTAAAGAGTTCTGATACAGTGCTATTGTAAACTGGACAACGCCACAGTTTAAGGAACCCTCTCTACACTGTACACTAAAGAGTTCTGATACAGTGGGATTGTAAACTGGACAACGCCACAGTTTAAGGAACCCTCTCTACACTGTACACTAAAGAGTTCTGATTCTCATCGATAACGCCAAAGGTTAAGGAACCCTCCCTACACCGCACACTAAATAGATGGAATGTTCTATCGTTAAAATGATAAATGTCCTACGGACCCGGTTTAACGATAAAATGCTTTCCGTGTATTCACAATGTAGCAAAGTAAACACGGGCGATAACTCGTACTAGTGTATTTACTATGAACAATCAAGTGAGTTCCGAACGTAAACATGGCGTGTAAATTTGAAGCGTGAAAAAACGTTGAGAAAATTAGTTAAATTTATACTTTATTTAGACTAAACTTTAGGTTTAAATACTTATGCAGTCCCAAAAAAGTTTGTTTTGATAAATTTATAAGTTATTTTCAGTGCAAATCTGTTTGTATCCTTCAAAATCGTTTCGGTGCGATTCTGCAATTTTTTGCTACATTGCAAGTATATGGGTGGTATTCTAACTGTGGTGAGGGCTTGTCCCGAGACACAGTTAGATTATTCTAACTACACACTAAAGAGTTGTGATACAGTGGTATTGTAAACTGGACAACGCCACAGTTTAAGGAACCATCTCTACACCACACACTAAAGAGTTCTGATACAGTTGTATTGTAAACTGGACAACGCCACAGTTTAAGGAACCCTCTCTACACCGCACACTAGAGAGTTCTGATACAGTGGTATTGTAAACTGGACAAAGCCACAGTTAAAGGAACCTTCTCTACACTGTACCATAGGCGCTCCCCATGTAATTCTGTAAATGACGTATAATAAGTATATATAGGTCTACCCCTCTATACTATAAACCATGCAAGGCTTGTAACTAGGCGCCATTGTGGATTTTGCCTGGGACCTCTGACTGACTTACTTCAAGGGTTTCTGGGGTATACTGGGCTGTTTATCAACATCGGGTACTCTAATTTATTGAAATAAAATATTTGCAAGCTTTTATCCAGCACCATTCCGTCGCTTTCTCTTGTTTTCAAACATTTCTCTATTACTCCCTCGCACATAGCTGATCTCGGCCGGAAGAAGTCGATTTCGTCGATTTTCAACAACTCGTTCGCAAATAACTTTCGGAAGTTTGACAATATATAGTGGGGGAAAGTACATAGGCGCTTGGTTTCAGGATGGTGTATTTAGTTTATTTTATGTTTTTTGGTTTGAATACCCTCATTAAAATAAAAATGAAAATCCGTTGAATTAGCAATGCCCAAGCAAAGGGGAGATAACGTTCCAGATTCCCTCTGCCTCGTTTTGATTCCGCACTGGAAAAGAGCTTGAAAAGTACGGCTTAATAAACTACTTTCCCTCGTGTTTTCAAACGTTTTGATGACCTTTCTATGAAGTTAGTATGTTTTAAAAATAGATTGAAAACTTAAAAATTCTCTAATTTTCATACACGGACGAGTTATATGTCAAAACATGCACAAGTAGCTCCCTCTGTTATACCACAACAAATGCATTTCACCTGCAGGCAAGTATTCAACTGTTCTTGTTCGCCACACAAATTTTTCTAAGGCCGACTGGAGAAAATTCGGATCGATCATATCCAGTATGGTAGTCAACACGTGTGTAGGAAAAATGTAAACAATGTGAATTGAACGTCTGGCGGTCTGTTACTTCATTGTCAAGGTGATACAATGTTATATTCATGTTTCTGAATTATGCTGAAGCATTTTAATCATGAAATTTCGTTCAAAAGCTATTTCGTGTGTGAAAACAAAAGTAAGGTTCATCTCAAAGTGAACAAGAATAAATTTCAAGATTGACTTACTTTGGTGAAGAAAACAGTGAAAGTCAAACAAACACTTCATTTATAATCATACTTTGATTTTTATTGTTTATTACTTTAACCGACAACACAGCATACGAATAATGAGACGTAAGCTATTTTGTATAAATAAGGAAAACAAAGGAAGACAACTCTTGCATTTTACATTCTGTGTCATATTTTTTTCTGTGTCTCAAAAGTGGTACGAGAATAGTATGAAATTTCAGGTAAAATTAACCAACTAATACATAGGTTATTTTCTAAATTTGTTTTGATCTAGCATTCCTGTAGTATCTGCTTTTAATTTGCTCATGTACACTTTCCAATCATTTTCCCTGGAAAGATGGATAACTCTGTAAGAATTCTGCATTTTTTATCTTAATATTCTTGTGCCACTGCTGAGACACAGAAGAAAATTTGACATGGTTTGTAAAATGCAAGAGTTGTCTTCCTTTGTTTTCCTAATTTATATAGAGTCTGTCATTGTGCGTCTGTTCTGTTGTTTTTATAGTGTGAAATCTTATTATGTTATAACAATTAGCAGAGGCAGCTGAATCCCCTCAGTTAACTTTCTGAGGACCTGGCAGGTTCAGTATATATAAATATATGATTAAGCAATATATACAAATAAATGTTAGACTACTTGTTATTAATCAATTATGTACAGAAAAATCAAAGTGATGCTGGCTCTGAAGCGATCAGCTCTTACATGTACAGCTCGGCCCTTCTGCTTACTAGCCCTTACAACACGGGTCTTCTAGTTACTGACTCTAACAACTCAGCTCATATGACATCGTTTTTAACGGACTCTTACAGCTCGGCTTTTACTGGCTCCCTTCGTAGTTTTCTTGGTAATAAATAATATCCAAAACCAAGACTTATTCAGTCACGTCTAAATCTTTCAATATATTTATTCTTTTAAAAAAGTACTACTCACTTATTATCATTTGATGGCCACTTGTATTCTCACTTCTGCTTCAACTTCGCAACTAATTTAAATCCACCGCTTCACCTGTATTTATAATCTCTGTGCCAAATGACGCCACCTAGCTGAACATTACTATAAAACAAAACTTGTACAGGAATAACTTTTCCTGGATTGTCTCATTTTTTAAAGTAATAAACTTGTCATTAAAATTCAAAGTTTGATTATAAATGAAGTTTTTTTTACTTTCACTATTTTTTACCACAAAGTAAGTCAATCTTGAAATTTATTCATGTTCACTTTGAGATGAACTCTATTTTGGTTTTCGAACAGGAAATAGCCTTTCAGGGGCATAGCAACAGGGGGGGGGGCATGGGGGGCTAGGCCCCCCCTCACCTTTTTTTCCAACCTTACTTATACTGTAGGAAATGTTAATAGGAAGCCTGGTTGTACCCATCACTTTCGGTGATGTAACAAAACTGTAGTATTAGAATTGGTACTGAAAGTAGTTGACACTGAGAAATAGTTTACCCCCCCCCCCCCCCTCCCCCCGACGAATTAGGATTTTTGGAAACACATTTTTCACAGGACATCTTTTCAAAAGAAATAGACAGTATCCAAACAGACTATACGAATTTCCTGTTTACTGCCAATTTTATTTATAAAACTGGTTCCATCCTATAACCTTTGAATGAGTCAACCTAAACCACGTGTCTTGAACTTAAATCACAATAACGTTAGTAGGGATGTAATATCTGTTTTTATGTTTTACGCAAAAAAAGAAATACAATGTTTTACTTGTACATTGCTTTGAATTTTGTAAAACAAAAAAGAATAAATAAGTACTTTATAGTTTTTTGTCTACAAACATGTGTCCCTCACCCGTGAGACACAAAAAAGCTGTTTTATTAATTTTGAAATAATGATATAAATTTATATCAAGTTATTCCACAGTTACAGAGTAATCTTTGTTCTCTCAAGTAAGTAATGTTCCATGAAAATCCATATAAATATCTAATATAAAATATTTAAAAATCATTCAAATATGTTAGGTTTTAAAAATTGACTTAGACGAAGGTGGGAGAATAATATTTTTGTTCGCTGTTTGTAACGACATTTTATGCCTTTTATCAATTAACAAAAGCACAAATAAAAAAAAATTGTCCGATGCTCGTATTACAAAACAAGCAATACGATTCTGAAAAGTGTATAATGACATTAAGCTAGTAAGTCTATTAAATTGTCGCAAAGAATAATCTGGTGTGATCATGAAATGTAAGAACTTTTATTACAGACTACTGGATTCACAAAAGAATTCCTGTCTCAGTTCTTAATTTGTTTGTGTTTATTTTGACATCTTCTACAGGATGTAATGTACAATGTGTGAAAAGATTACGAGGATAATTATCATTATACAGATATTTATTTTCATGCCCCGCCAATATTTAGTGTTTGTCATGTCCGTTTTCCATACCATGTATAATTATGATAATTGCCTCACCATACAACTGACTATATAAGTCAACATCAACCTGCCTTGTGCCTCTTGAGTTAGCCTTTAACACCTGCCTGGTGTGTAACTGCTTACCAAGTTGCATATATAACTCTAGCCAAGTGGCTACAATATACTTACAGAGTAGGATTTAACTTTGTAAGAGCTTCTCTGTCCTAATGACAAATCTATAGCTAACGTCACACAGCTACATTTGAACTAGTCACTGACTACGGCAACTTTGCACAATCCGATTTGATCAATTAACCAATAGGTTTGTACCAAGGTGAAGACACAAGCCAATTGGCTGTACTGCCCCCTTGTACCTCAACTTAATCAATGATCATAAGTTATCAGATATCATATTGATAAAATACAACAGACTGCCTTTCTTTTGGCAACACTATTATTATTTTCTAACAGAACATCATTTATCAATAATACTTGTATAATTCTTTTGTCAATTGACCAATTAATTACAATATTTACATTGATTATCTATTATAATATAAGCAAGTGACGGGAGGTAACTCCTCAAACCATTTCACTACTACGTGAGAGTCGAAGTAGTTTTTAACATTTCATGTATCCTTATGTCAGATCGTTTAATCAAACGCTCAGCTGCCTCCATAAACCCCTACTCGCGAAATGGCGGAGTCTACGGAGACAGTCGCCATTTTGGACCCGCTTCAGATTTTTGAATGTTAATATCTAGACTTTGGATTTGTCAATATTCAAACAGATTATATAGCAAGCATTATTGGAAAAGTGTTTATTACCCCAGATTAAAATGCTTCAAAAATATTGAAAAACAAAAAAGTTAGAAAAATTGACTTTTTAAATTCGCATCATGTAACAACAGGAAGTACTGACGACGAACGAAAAGTTGTGTCCTGGATACTAATTACCACGATCTATCATCCCTGAAAGTTTCATTTTGATATCTTTTACCGTTCTTGAGAAAATCCGTGGACAAAATGTCATTTTAAAATCAGGAAATGTCCCGTAACTTGGCACCGGAAGCGAATCTTCCAAAAATCTCTCGGATAAAATAACTTCAGATAATAACACATTGTTTCCGTAAATTTCATGTCATTCCATCCAGTAGTCTTTGAGAAATCGCGTGCACAAAATTAGATGGGCGGAAAAATAATAATAATAATAATAAGAAGAAGAAGAAGAAGAAGAAGAAGAAGAAACAGTAGAATCACTATAAGGTCTTCCGTGAAGACGGAAGACCTTAATTATTCCAACAAATGGCCCATGTATTGTACATTCTTTGGATTTGGTAGCCATGTTCTCACAGTGTTCACTACACATGTCGGCATTATGTCACGTCTGTGCCAATCCTGTCCCAGCTGATAATGTTCCAAAGCTCGCATTTTTTTCTCAGCGTATCGGGGATCACTCCATACTCCACGATGTAAAAGCATTGTCCAAAATCTTTTATATTTCTTCTTTCGTAATTTAGAATTCCTAGGGTGGGGCAGTCTGAATAGTTCCACTTCCCACCATAATTGCCTGTTGTTGTCGTCTGTGATGCAGGGTTTGTAGAGGCAGAATGGGCATTCGTCTCTGTTATTGTTTTGAGGGATGACAAATTTTCTTCTTTATCTTCTTCATTGCCACAGCAATCGGTTTCCATAGGTCCAGTATCTAATTCTATATTTGTCTGAACACCTTTGTCTACACGTGATGATCTTACACAGGTTTTCCTGCCAAATTCCTTTTCCTGTGATGTGTCAATGGGGCGAAAATCCTAGTCACTATGCAGAAAGAAATGTTTTATGGCCTCCATTTGTATTTCACTCACTTCCAAAATTAATCTCTGTCTTTCCCCCATTTTGCTTACAAAATCAAATAACACACTGATGGAAAATGGTGACTAAATGACTAGGGTGTAGATACTAATTGATGCAATGTAGGTAGGTACTAATTGATGCAGCTGTGTGAAGTCTGACCTCCCCACATGATTAAATGGGTGATAAGAGAATGGTTTATTAGTTACTGCAATTTTGTAAATAGGGCTAAACTAAGGAGAATTCTCTTTATATTAATATATTTTTTAATTATGATTATTTCTGGATAAAAAAATATTAATAAATGTAA